>WTSP01000052.1:5688-71504 GCA_025331215.1 Actenoides lindsayi | reverse complement strand
TCTGGGCAGCCTGTTCCAGTGCTCTGTCACCCTCACAGTGAAAAAGTTTTTCCTTATGTTTCTGTGGAACCTCTTATACTCCAGCTTACACCGTTTGCCCTTTGTCCTATGATTGGACATAACAGAGAAGAGCCTGGCTCCATCCACTCGCCTTTTATGTATTTATATATTATTAATGAGGTCCAAGGAATCCAACATATCCACCCTACTGAAAAATCTAGCATTTTTCCATTAAATATTCCACTTTTCTGCTCCTATGCTTTCAAAACTTAGATTCTAGGAGAAGGGAACAAGACCTGTGTGCAACTGCTGCTTGTTCTCTACATGTCCTTTAATAGAAAATTAATTGGATTACAGTGCATGCTCCCCACACTGCTCCCTGCACTGTTTCGTTCAGGCAGCAGTGCCCTTGTTGAGGCTACTCCTGTGTTCTCCTCTGTTCACCCCCTTGGCTGGCTATCTTCTTTTGACAGATTTAAAAAAAAATAGCTAGTCAATAATCAGAATATTTACAATTTTAAAGTCTTTAATTACAGTAAATAGTAGTTGGCAAAGGTTTCTGGCATGCAAATGGAGCAGTTAAATGTAAGGGGCACAGACTTCCTTTACAGAAGGACTTCATAAAGAAACATGAAAACTTTAGGGTTTAAAAAAATTGGAAAATTCTGATATTGAATGACAGTGCTCTAAACACGGCAATTCTTTATTCATTTTTACTCTGGTTGCTGCACTGAAGACAAGCTGCAGCGCCTCTAACAGTGGAAAAACATATTCTGAACCCTTTGTCCTCTGGCAAAACATCATTAGTGTTTTCTTAGGATTTGCTACTACTGCTGGAGTTAAAATTATTCCTTCACAGGCAGAGATACAGTACATCATAGTGGTTATTTTGCGACCAAGTTCACAAATTAACTTTGAAGCGTAAAGAAGAGCTTTGTGTAACAACTCATTAAAATTTTGTGTATCCTCTTCTGTTCAGAAGCTGTCTCCATGAAAGCTTCCTACTTTGCTGTCCTTTTACAGGCATTTTATAGAGGAACAAAATCTGAAGCATTCAAGTATGGTTTGCACAGTTGGGTTGCATTGGCTGTGCTTTGTTGGGATGTGGAAACATGGTCTTGCACTTAGAATTCAGCCCATTGAATTCAGTCTGTCGAACATGAGCTAAACATGCTTTTCAGTTTATGGGCTGCTTTGATGATCACAAATGGAACCAAAATGTACGCAGTGAGACTGTAAAAGTTTTGAAAACTGAGTGCTCGTTTCTTTATTAGTTTATATGATGACAAATTGTTATAGCAACCTTTTTTTTCTACACAGTTTGGAGACTTTAGTGTCACACTTTCATATTCTGGGGTACAAAACTGATGTACTTTTCTTTGTGAAGGTGCCCTGCCATTTATAGAGTACTTCCCAAGTTGGTACTCTCTTGCTCTGAATATTGCTTTCTGTAAGCCTATCATTTTGAGGCCTCAGCCTGAGTATAGTAATTCCCAACAGGTTTAAAAACACGTGTCAGGAAGCATGAGTCATTCCTTTCCCTTTCCATATTTTTCCAGCTATACAACCACAGAGAGGTGCTGAACAGAAAAAGACTGAGAATGGTCCCCTAGATCATTTTCTGTGCGCTGTATCGTGACTACCTGCTCAGCCTTCTGAACTATTATTTTTGATGCTAAAGTATTCGCCTTTCCAAATATGGAGCAACAAGGGTGTAATTCTTCATTTTTATACTTAAATACATTCCAGCAATGTCTCATTTTGCCTAAGAATTACCTGTGGAAATAAAAATTGGTGTTTACATTATCAAAACTATAGGATAATAAATATAACTTTGAATGATACTTTCTAAGTATTACACGCTGTGGGAAAACGTTTTTGCATAAACATTTCTTTTTACCTGAGCATTCATTAGTTTGTATAGGATTGCACATTATCCAATATTTTACTAGACAAAAAATATTCTATATCTCTTCAAGTTCAGTGGGGGGGTTTTTGTTTGGTTTTTTTTAAATTATTAAGAAAACTCCTATCAGATAAAAGGCTTCAGAGTTTCACTAAGATCCTGTTTTGAAGTGGTTTTCCAGCTGGACTGATTTGAATGGAACATCCTGAAAGTTATTTTTGGCACAGGTGTGAGATTTCAGTAGACATTTTGGCTCGCTGAAGTCTATGAAAGCAAGCAACAGATAAGTCCCCAAGTATCACAGAAAATAACTTCTGCTGCTCATCATGCAAATAGTTCCAATGAAGTGTGGAGACAAGCAGCTGAATAGGGGCTGTGAGATTTCAGCTCATACTAAATCCATTTGTTCATGTTTGTATCTAGCCCTTTGTTCTTAGACATCTTAAATACTAAAGGAATGAATACTATTCCTCTCGCCATTTCTCCTCTTCAAGATGTACAGAGATGCCCTGATGGATCTTCTGCAGCTGAGCATGATTTTAGGAAGGAAGTGGGGAGGGAAGCTCTGACTCAAGTTAATAATTAGATCTTACATAAGCTTTTCTTTACCCACTATATAACCTCAATATCAAGTGAATATTTTGGAACAATGAAAAGTCTTAATAACTCTGAGGTGAGTAAACATGTATAAACATCCAGTTGCATTCTCCAGAATGCTGGTTAACCCACCTGCAAACCAAACAGAATAGGTACCTGCCAAGCTTGGGTGGCAGCAGTGTCATTACCCTAGTTCTCTGTCCTTCATCCAGCAGCTGTTTTTCAAGACATTTTTAGGAAGGTGATATCTGAGGACTTTATCTACTAGATATAGCAATCAGATTTTAGGAGGAAATCAATGGGTGGACACATATCCTTGAATAATCAAGCAAAGACTTGGAGGTAAATTTGACTCAAGGCAGAAGCTTTGAGGTGTAGCCAGATTAAGTGTGCCTGTCTGCTGGTATCATGTGTTTTGCAAGCAGCAGGTCAATCCCCTTTTTAAAGTTCCCTCATCTGTACATCTTAGAAGAAGCAGTAACAATAGATTTGCAAGGAAAAAAAGGGGGTTTCCAGAGTTGCAAAACCTTTTGATGTAATGCTGCATTTCCCTTCCTAGGTTTGGTTTAAGGTGGAACTGAATCAAAATCAGGGCAAAATCTGAATAAAATTTCTGCAATAAGTTACAGAGTACTGGCTCACAGCCTCTGAATTGCCCATCTTTTAGCTGAAATAAAGATGAAGAACTTCCTAAATAAGTGGCATTTCTCAAAGAGCCACACTGAGAGCCTTCCACTGAACATCAGTGAAGTGGTAAGATAAGAGTTAAAAAAGTTAAAAGGAGCTGCTGTGTTATTTTTATGTTTGAAAAGTCAAAGTGCACTTTAGAAGAGTGCTTCCATTAGCCTAAAAAATGAATATATGACTAATTACAGTCTAGCTAACAAGAAGAGCCAAATGTTATATCGTGTGCATAGGCATTAGCTCTCCATCGTTCTTTTTAAAACAACTTGAATGAATTTTTGCTTTATGTTCTTAACTCACTGGTTTTTCCTAGCTTTTTTTTAATTATTATTTTCCTACTTCTATGTGATTGCCACAAATAGCAACAACTCTGAAAAGTGTGGCATAAAATTTTGAAGTAAATAGCTATTCTTCTTGTCTGATTTCAACATTGTTTCTGGGAAACATAGATTAAAATCTTCTTCAGTCTCACCCAGAAAGGACTGGTCCAAGTGAGGCAGGTGTATAGGCTCATTTCTTGCCATGCAAACTCATTTTCTCTACAAGAGGAATATCATCAATTCCTTCTTTAAAGTGATACACAGATATGTAAAATATCATGCTGAATAGGAAGCATTTTTTGTTTCCACTAGAAATTGCATTTGATTCCATTTTATTAAAGTGCTCGACTGATAAACCTCACCTCGATGGATTTAGTTTAAGCTATGAACTACTATTTTCTAAAATAAAGAACCTTGAAAACTCCTGATGCAAATACACTTTATTTGTAAAGTGTCTTCTGGGCTATCACATGGTTTACAGGGAGACTACTCAATTAATAAAATAGCTTTTCTCAGCAAGTGTTTCTACAATAGTGTCCATAAACTATAGTGTGCCTGGCTAAAAGTATTCCAAGACAATCATAGCTATATTCTAAAGGGGTAAGCAGACCCCAAGCCAATATTGTCTCACTTTTTTTTTTTTCTTCTTAATTTAATAAAAAGCTCTGAATACAGAGACTGATGAGTTTTCAAGTTCTGACTGACAGGTTTTCAATTGATCTTGATACTTTATAGCTCCCAACACTTGGGTATCTAAGCATCTTACAAACCCAACCAAAACAGAAACCTTACAAGGCAAAGAGGAATTATGCCTCCAGGCTGTAGAAGCAGCACCCAGGAGAAGTGGCTTTGCCAGGATGACAGGGAAAGTAATGTGGCAGCATGTGGAAACTGGCCAGATCACAGAAATCCCAAACAAGTATATCAGCTGCAGGGTCATACCACCCCTCCAGCAAGCCACTGTAAAATCCCTCAGCTGTCACTGGCTCACTGGAAGATCAGTTGAGTCCTGTCCTTTCTGTGAAAGGTGTTTCATATAGAGTCCTTATAATTCTTCAGTCCTAGACTGTGCATTCTGGGACTAGTCTACATCCACACCAGCTGGCACACTATGATCCCGCTAGCTTGGCAAAACTGCCACCATTGAAGTTTTCGCGACTCCTTAGCTTTCCCAGGCATTAGCCTGGTGGTAACGTAGTTGAGGCTGTTAGCTAAAAAAGCTATAAAAGTTAGAAGGAGACTGACTTGTTATGTTTGATTTAAGAAATCAAAGCATGCTATGTGCACCTTCTTCCACAGGATTGTGTTTGCATTCAGCAACATCTATATGGATCTTCCAACACATGTAGCACCTGACTTCAACCACGATGTGAAGAACCGCCTTAGCCTCATCACCCTTCTATCCATGTTGTTCCCAGTGAGGCTGCTGACCTGAACACCAGCTGCCAGTTCTGTAGTGTCTGCTGGGCAAATGTCCCCATGACGTATAAAACATATAAATCCATAAAGCCTGAAACTGCTTTTCTTTCATCTTACACTGCTAAGCATTAAAGATTCAACATGCTAGACATAGTCACTAACAAATAAAAGAAAATGACGCTATGGCACAGAAGGCAGTTTCAGGGTTTCCCAGTCAACTGCTGGTAAGCTTGATTTTGCCCAATACACTGATCTTACCCATTTCTGCTTAAAATTTTATCAGTGAAATTATTCCTAGTGAAAGTATTAAATACAGCACCAAACTCATGAGCCAGTGGGTTATTTTTTCAAGTTTTTCATTACCTACTTAGTAAATTAATTAATGCAAATGAAACTCAAGTGTCATAAAGCCATATCCTTCTCTAATTGCAGACAGTAGCAAAACTGTCATTGACCTCCATGGAAACAGGTTCAGGCCCATAACTTTTCATATATTGTACATTAAGCAACATAATCAGAAATACTATTTTCTCTCATTAAAGTGATAAATAGATATAGCATGACAAGTAGCAGCACAGGGGCTCATCTGATGGCTGTAATTAGGGGTTTTAATGACAGGTTAGGTATGTTTAATATGCAATTCCACATTGCTGTTACACTGTTAGATTCTATTCAGGATCTTTACCCATAGCATAACTGAATTCAGAGGCAGATGCGTGTTCCTGATATTTCAAATTCAGTAGTTTTGCTGATTTAGCACCTTCTAAAGCATGCACCATGTGGTGAGCAAAGATGTTTTCCACTGAGATTTCTCAGGGATTTAAAACCTTAACACTTTCCTGCTCTCCTTACAGGTAGAAAAAGCGCTAATTTCTAGGCACAGAGAGCTGTTCAATGATTCTAATAGGAATCATTTCATTATCTCAGAGGAATTTAGGTGTGGAACCAACTCCATGTATTAAGTTAATAACCAATCCATTACTTGACTTATATTAAGAAAGCTTATCATCCATAGATTTGTCTGCTTGGAATTAAGTCAAAACAAGATAACTGGAAAGATATTTTTTTCAGGTTTCAGTATCTTATAGAAAAATCATTGTGCCAGATTACATTGAAATAATCTGAAGGATAATACATGCCTTAAAAATAGCAGATACTATAAATGTGTAAAACCAATATAAAAATAACCCAAGGCATCACTAATTATGCATGAGTCAGTGCTTCCAGTAAATTCATGGCAACTGCAAGCAACAGGAAGAGTTGTCTATCTCGGAGCACTGCTCACTTACTGTAGAGACTTGATCCAAATGAATATCGCATGTGTATAAGACTGCAGGTTCATACCCATATTTACAATCACCTTCTCTTGGGATTTTTCTTTCTCCCCTCTAGTTATCAGTAGCTTCTTCAGAAAGTCATCACTGCCCGATACAGTGAGATTTAGGAATTACTCTATAAGATGATCTGTTTCTCTTCTTGACATTGTGTTAGGAGTGTATTTTGGCCAGGAAGCCTGAAGCTAAATGCTCCAGTATTCATAAGCAATGCCAGGGATTCTGGGAGACACCTGCACCTTGCAGTTATGCAAATGCCTTTGAGATATGTCAGAACGCTGTTTATTTGCACCATACCAAACGCATGTCATCTGAATTAATTTTCACATTCTTGTCCTGATGGGACATGACTCTGAATATAAAAATTAACATGAATGCTGTGTAGTTAAAGAGGTATTGATGCTTTGCCAAAATCACCCCATAGATCTTTGCTGGCCAATGATAAGATTAGACGAAGATACCGTTGTAAGTTACATATTAACAAACACAGTTCACTGACATACATTGGTCATAGAGATTTATCAAGAGATGCATCCAGTAGTCATGTGAACATGCTGAGAGTCAAAGAGACACCAATACTAGAGTAGTATTGCAGTCTTAAATAACTCGATGCGGTACATCAATGCTGATCAGCACTGTCCTAGACAACAAGCATACACCTTGGGGTGAAAACCCATGCAGGCAAGTCCTTCACTCCTTCAGCAAAATCAGGTCACTTGGAGAGCAGAGGTGGGAGAGATCATGTTCACCTGTAATCCTTTGGAACAATACTAACTTTCTGTTCAAAAGGTTCAGTAACATAACAATAATAGCCAGTGCTGGAATCAGCTTCAGAGAAGATTCAAACTCTATCACCTGTACCTCAGAAAGGCTATGGCAAGATTTGTTCATTTCCTATGTTGTGGCTTCATGACTTCCAGATCTGAGGATTGTATTGCTCAGAAGATTTGCCCTTTTTCTCTCAATTTCTGTCTCCTCAATATGTATTTTTATTGGGTGACACTAGCAAAGTAAAACATTCAGTAGATAGCTTATCTGAAAGCAGTACTGTAGGAGGAGAATCTGATCTGCACATTTTTGTCATGTTTCATGCCATGTGTCTGTCTAAAAAGGGCAGAGATGGTAGGCATAGTGGTTTTATCACACAGCTTACTAGCTTTATCTACGAGCTTTCTATACAAAAGAGTAAATAATGGTGTCAAGCTGGGCATTTACTTCTAGATGTTCCTAAACCGAAGAGGAAAGTTGAAAAGATGAGATTACTTGCTTTCACTGCAGGAAACATCCCAGTAACTGGGTATTACTTGCAAAAGAGTACACCTGCTCTGAGGAATGGAAGTCCTACCGAGGAAGGGACTCCAGATCATGTGGGTCTTGCGAGTGAATGGGAGAGCAAGCCTTTGGTCTATTTTACAGAATATATCACCTTCTTTCTAAATCAGTACTTTTATGAGCACCAAAAGTACTGAAACCAACCATTTTTGTCTTGTGGTTGACTGTGAGCTCTGAGGGAGGTTTGTTCACAGGCTGTTATGTATGAAAGATCCTACTGTCTCCAGTGTGGATTCTCTTAGGTCTTACAGCTTTTGAACTCACACTTTAGCCTTTTCTTTGTCCAGAATTTATGGGATCACCTCTCCTATTCATCTTCATATTTTCATGAACTTTTAAATAATTTTGTTATCTGTGAAATCTTTGCTCATTTCTAATGAGGTTGAAACCAAAAATGTTCAAAGACAGTATTGGGTCTATACATAGACATATGCAAACAAATGCATAGCACCAAGAACACCACATTTTCAAGTGGCTCTGTTAAAATGACACATCATGGGTAGTGGCTGCCTGCAGAAATAGCTGTCCAGTTCCATGTTTGAAGCAGAACATATTATCTTTAATTATAATAAAATCGCTACCTGTTCTTGTTACAGCTTCTGCCTGACCATGTTCTAAGGTGCCCATGGCAAGGAAAATATTGTTTCTATTCCAATTGGTATAATAAGAAAATGCATTTAATGTGTTGGCTTTAGCACAGTATTTATCAGAAGATTATCCTTTGAAATTGTCAGTTTATGGCATAATAATTAGATCTGGTACTTGAAACCTGTCAAGTAAAAGCAAGCTTTCTTCAATAATCATATTCCTTTTCACTTCACAGGTAGGGCCTAATAAAGTGAACTACTGAAAAGTATTGAGGCCATAGGAAGCTTGGCATTTCAGTAAGTGCAGCAAAGACTGCATCCCAAGAAATTGCTCGGCAATGTTTCTCATATACAATCATTCTTCATGAGTACATCCTCTCCTTTACAAACCAGAAGGCAGAAGACTATTGAACAATAAAGGATGGAGGGAAAGGACATGATAGCACAACTAATAATTAATAAAGGCATGAGTATTATCTAAATACTAATAGGAAACATTAAATATTGACTTTGGTCCAGTATATATTATTGAATGAGATATAGTCTGTCTTGGCTTAACCTGCCCAGCTGACCATGTTCCAACTCACAAGAGAAAATCCTTTTCAATGAAAGTACCCTAAGTAGTAAGGTAAACTTTGAGAATAAGGGAAGTGTTATTTCACCTCTGGGAATGGGGAGGTAAGAAAGTTATTTAATTGTTAATTCCAAAATAAAGTCTACGGAGCAGCTGTTTCCTCGTTTCATCTGAGGGCATCACACTTTTGACAATGATGAGAGTTGAGAGACTTAGCCTAAAAGTTATAAAGTTCTTTCCCAAATACTAATTTGCTTAATATACTGTCTAATGAATTATGTTCAGATGAAACACAGTGAAAGAAAGCCTTCATGCAGAGGTTAAGACTTTCATAAATTTAACTGATTCATTCCTTAATTCTAATTAATAAGACTAAGAAATAATACTGGCTTTTTTTTTCCACTGGCTAGTCAAGAAGTTTTATCTACCTGTAATAAGACAACACAGTATGCATTTAAATAGCAGTATCTAAGATATCTGTGCCTTTATCTGCAGCATTTACCCTATTCTGACACTGGAGCCAACTATATACTCAGAAAAAAAAAAACAACCCACCAAAAAACAAACCAGGAATTAAGTGAACTAGCAACTATGCAAAATTGTTGTTCCAAAAGGTTTCTCACAGAGCTTGAGATCATATCATGAGAATTTACTTGCCTTCTTTGTTTCTTGTGACTGTCTCCCACACCCCAAAGGGGACTTAAAACAATGGCAGAGAGTCCCCCTTTACATGGGGAATTCTGCACCTTATTTCTACCAGTACTGAAAGAGAACGGGGAAATAATTCATACCATGCAAGTTAATTAAAGAATTCCTGTGTTTTCAGCTTCCACCTCCGAACGCTGACTGCCTGTTCCCGTAATGCACTTGAAGGTCTCTTTCTCAATTGAGTGAGGGAGGGATAGTTGGATAGATAAATAGATAGATAGATAGATAGATAGATAGATAGATAGATAGATAGATAGATAGATAGATTTATTTTTATCTTTTGGCCTTATGATTATTCCAAATTAAACAAATCCCGGTGACTTTTTGCATGGCACAAATTAGTTTCTGACTTCAAGTACTCCAAATAATACCCTAGACAGTTAAAGGTGCGTTTTAGCTTTTGAGAGGGAACAGTGGTATCAAACAGTAAAGCAGCAGTGAATCTGCAAATTCTTAGGCAAGTCCTTGCTTATGACTGAGTTTATGGCACAGATTTTACTAACACACAGGGCACATGGAAATATTCCATCAAGTATGTTATAATTTTTGTTTAAAATATGTTTCATTATGCCTGTGAAATGCAACACTTGAATACTGTAATAGTTTCAAAAAAAACCAGAACTATTTAGGGTCATTTTTCTCTTTCTTGGGCAAAGGAAATCACAAACCATTATGTGTTAAGATACAGTCTGTATAGAATTGTAAGGACAATAAATTGTCAACAATGACATTCGAAATTTTGTGTATACACAATAATGCTTTCTTTAAATGTAATTCATTGTCCACATGCAAATGATGTTTCTTATTTTGCACTGCTTGTTTTTTGTCTGATGAGTAGTGGGGGAAAAAAAACCACAAAAAACAAAACAATGGCCAGAAAATACAATTTCAAAATATTCTTTTTTTAATGTAGCATTTTAATTTTATGGTTACCCCTTTTTAAATTGCTAAGACCAGAGTCCACTATTCAGGAGAGCTTTGTCTGGGTCTGTACAGCATGAACTGCATTGCTGAAAGTCCTGCAAGCCATATTACAGTTTAAGTACGGTTAGAAAAAAACATGTTTCAAAATCTTGTCCAAATCTGGTTTTTATTTAGCACAACTTATACTTCTAAATGCAAAAATAATTATTTTGCAGCAAAACTGACAGGATTTGTCTCCATGGCAATTGTTCTCCACTCATTTATCTTCTTAAATAAACACCATAAACTTTTTGTGTAACAGATGACTGGCCATCCCATATTGAACCATCTTGAATAACCAGATACAGCTTCTGTTGTGTTTGGCAGTGACCAATATTTTGTACTACAGAGAAGGAACAGAAACCTTGTGAATTCATACGGTCAACTAGCTGACTTTATGCAATGGTCATCTAAGGCACTGATAATGGGACTTCAGTAACATGTTATTGTAAATCCAATGGCTTTTGTTATAATGCATATTTGGTAGGCTGACACTATAATACATGAAGTATATTTTCCTTTGGTTAGTTTTTTTCTGAAACAAAAATATTCTCATTCTAGAGACAGCCAGCAGGGCATGTAGTAGCCTAAATTCTGTGCAATTTCTGTAGCATTTTTGAAAGGTTTAGGCATTAATTCACTCCACATCTTAAGCTTAAATGATTGACACAGTGAAGGTCCACTTTAAAAATAGACTTACACAGCTTCAGTGACATTGACCTATAACAAAACTTTGGATCTTAAGTGCTCAAAATACATATAAAAAAAGAGCCTCAAAACATACAACACTGAAGGCAGTGATTGCTTGCTGTTTTAAAAAAATCTAGGTCCAACTTTGAATGAGCGCCTAAGTAAACATTCAGAACTTGTTTCATAAACTAAACTATGGAAAATGTGTTCTGAAAAACACCAGGGGTTTTGCCTACTAATATGCCCAAAGGTGTGCCTGGAGTCATTAGGGAACAAAGACCTGTCTGAGAAACATTATGAAGATTAATAACTGTGCATACAAGATTGGAAAGGAGCAAGCAGAGGGCATATTGCTTATTGCCTGTATCTATGTGGGACTGGGATGAAAAAATAAATCAAATCCAGAAAGGTTTTCAAAGAAGTTTTAGAAAAAATTAAGAGTTGTAGCAGGGAGGGGTGTCCCAGGATAGGTACAATCTTTTTTCCCACTTCCAGGAACATTTGAAAGAAGTATGACCTGTTCTGAAATCTGGAGGCTAATGGTAAAGTACAGGTGCAATATTTTCATATCCATTTAAGTAACAGAAGGAATTTTTGCAGGTATCACAGGCACTGAGAGGTCTACATTTTGAAAGCTTAGGCATACAAGATGATGAGGTACATTAGAAAACATTATGTGGTTTTTGGCCATTTTGGTTTTTTAAATCCATGAACCCATTTAGGGAATATTCAACATACCAATGTGTAAATGGAAAACCTGGTGGAGGAAGGCTCACAGCCTCCTTGCATCTTTATTCCATTGCACTTGTAAGACACTAGGCACTAAATAAATTGAAAAATCTTCTGTTCTTACACCCAAAAGACAAACAGAGATGCATACAGTGCAGTGTGAGAAAATGAAGTAGTTTGGGAATTCTTACAGAGAAAGATTGAATTTCATGTTCCAACACATGATACCCTCTCAGGTGGCTCATGTCTTGCTTGGAAGGCTCAGCCCTATAGGATGCACAGCAGAACTTTTGGAACAGAAAGAAAAAAGAGAGATGTATGGATAAAATGTCAGTTGTGTATTGCAGTTACTTGGCTTGAACTCTTTAAAATTGCACAGGTCAGAGGTAACAAGATAAAGGGAAATTGATTTGATCAGTTTTAAAGCAGTTTTCCTGAGTTACTGTAACAAGCACTTGACTGATTTTATCCATTTTGATAGAAGCAATGGAAAGAAGTATCTGCACTGCTCAGGGTGTTATCCTTCAGACCAAAGTCATCTAGAAGAGTGGGTTTGGTTGTAACTGACTGCAAAGCATTGTGGTGTGTGTATACAAAAGACAAAAAAAGAAGAATTTTTTAGTATGTAGTTCATTTCATTGAGTATAGTTTCACCTAACAAGCACCACCTTGCTACCTGCTGCAGGATTAATCAGACTGGTGTGTATTGGCAAGGTTGGACTCTGGCTGAAAACAGTCAAGGAGCCAGCCATCAGCCCTATTGGTAGGCAGCTCTTTTGAAACTTTTGTCCACAGGGATAAATTCACCTTCGCTTGTAGAGGAAAATGCATATAGCACATGCCTGCACTGGGCGGGATTTCTGTGCTTGGAGCACTTATTGTTGGCTTTGGTTGAGGAATATGCCAGAGATGAGAAGGGTTAGTTCTCATCAAAAACTCTGCAAAACTACCATCAGCAGAAGCTGCAGGAAAGGCAAACTGAATCAAACCACATCCTCTGCCACAGGCTTAATGCTCCCCTGACATGACAGCCAGTGGGATGGGTCTGGTTTTGCATCCAAGAGTGTAATTCTTGTGAAAGATTAAAAGAAGTTTCAAAACCAGATCAGGACAAATCAGATTTCACAACAGGTTAGGAATTTCCAGAAGAAAGTTCTTGCTTACTTTGTGTTGCTTTCCCCTTGATTTTTTTTCTGTCATTATAATGTCAGAGTCCAGAGTAAGATAAAAAGATTCAATACGAAACACCTCTGCTCTATAGGGTGATAGTGACATTTGCCCTCGCCAAGTCCAGTAGAGATGACTTTTTCTCTTTGCACATTTCCAGACCCTCTAGGTTTTTTCACTTCTAGTCTGCCCTTTAACAATGTTATCTTCCTTTTATTACACCATTTTTCATTTTCTCTCTGTTTTATCCAAATAATTGGAAAGACCCACACCATTTGCTGAATCATATTTAAGCTCCCCAAATGACCACTAATTTTAGCATTGACTTATGGGAAGCAATCTTAATACTGAGTAGTGGTATTTGTGATCTTAATAACATTTCTGGGTATCAGTAGCAATCATTTTGTTCACAATTTATTCTGATTATATTTATTTTTATCATTTTCATTTTGGAACCTCTGTAATGTTAATAATAGAATTGAATGTAAAACTAAATGTATAAAGCATATAACTTTTTCTGCAGCTTTCCTGAGATGACTGTGGTGTTCTTGGACATTAAAAGATTCTTCCCTATTCATGGACAGCATGGAATATGTCATAAAGATTATATTTGTGGCATCTTTCAGTGGAATTAATAATTGATGATGTAGTATTATACAAGAAGCACAGTTGCTGTATAACATAAGAGTCTTACAATTGGAAAGCACTCTACAGGAGAAAAGCCTTCAAAATATAAACCGTTTACTGTCTCATCATCTGCAGAATACTGGACATTCACAACACACAAATGTACAGGTTATAAACTTGCAAGCTGCATTAATGTGTCAGTTAAATTCACTAGTCTGAAAGCTGCACTTGTAAAATATTTATGAATACATGTGGCTGTCACTGTAAAGAAACTGCACTGTCAGCTCAACCTCTCTCCCTGATTGTTTCCCCTCCCTGTCTTCCCCCACTGGATTGTATTCCATGAAACTGAAAGCATGAGCTTTACCTCACTTTAACAATACCTACATGGGAGGTGTTACACTACAAAGAAATAAAGAGCTGCTTCCACAGTATTTTGGTGTGGTTATGTTGACTGTTTTATCCATTCAGAAAGGTTTCAATTTTGTGTTCTTTAATGAGAGATTAAATTTGTTTTACACATGTCTGTGGTTTTTCAAATAAAAAAGAAAGAACTGTGAAGAATTATTTGAACTTTTTTCCACAAAATCTAAACTGTCTATTTCAAGTGTACTGTTTTTGTAAGTGCCCTGCATAGTTACCTAACTAGGCATTGTGGGAGAACAGAGTTGAAAATGAGGCTGGAGGGTGATTTTTCTTCAAGAAATGTTCAGGGATAGATCCTTTCTTAATGTATTATTAAATTTAACATTAAATAAAATAAAACCCAACAAGAAATTAAAATGTTAATATTGGGTTTTGAGTTGCTCAATTGATAGCATGCACATAAGAGATATGAGCACATTTTCTTAGCAGTTGCACATCTTCAACCACTTTATCCCAAAGTACCAGAGAATTTGCAAGCAACCATGCTGAAGCTTGGGACCAAAGGAAGAAAGGTTGGCAGATGAGGTTGGAGTAGCAACTGCAGTGCCTCTCAGTTGCATCTCCAGCATTTTAACAGCTCCAAATTCCAAGAGTGCCACTGCCAAGAGCAGTCCACCTCTGCCAACAGATGTCCCATTAAACAGTGCCCCCACCACCATGCCACCCAGACTCTGCAGCCTCCACACCCTCATACCCAGTTTGATTCATCAAAAGCTCCACCACATGCAGAGGATTTACTGGACATGCTACGTTTTCAGCCCAACAACAACATTCGGTAGAAGAAGTCTCTGTTACTCCACTGAATCCAGCTGGAGGAGAAGTGCAAAGCGCTCCTCAAACAAGAGGAATTGCAAAGTTCTGCATCTGGGGAGGAATAATCCCATGCACCAATACAGGTTGGGGGCCAACCATCCAGAAAGCAGCTTTGCAGAAAAGCACCTCAGAGTCCCTGTGGACACCAAGCTAACATGACCCAGCAATGTGTCCTGGTGGCAAAGAAGGCCAACAGCATCCCGGGTTGCATTAGGAAGATCATAACAAGCAGGTCAAAGGAGGTGATTATTTCCCTCTACTCAGAACTGGTGAGACCACAAAGGGAGTACTCTGTCCAGTTCTGAGCTCCCCTGTGTGCAAGAGACATGGGCATCCTGGAGCAAGTCCAGCAAAGGTCCATGAAGTTAATTAGAGGACTGGAGTATCTGACATAAAAGGAGAGCCAGAAAGCAGGGACTACACAGCTTGAAGAAGGTTCAGGGTGATCAAACACTGGAATAAGTTGCCCAGATAGGTCACAGAGTTTCCATGTTTGAAGATAATCAAAACTCTGATGGGCAATGTCTCGAGAAACCTGCCCCAACTGACCCAGCTCTGAACAGGAGGGATGATCTCCAGACACTCCTCCTAACCTCAAAAATTCTGTAATTCTGTGATAGCCAGAGTTTGACCTTGCTCTTTATGGACTCTGGGATAATACTCCAAAGTACAGATAGCTGGGGTCAAAGTTTGTGTAGGTATACATTTGGACAGGGAAATCTGCATGTCTGTAGAACTCTGAAGCTGGGAAAATCCTTCTCTAGGAACGTGCTTTGTTTTCTGCTCTTCTCAGTATGTCTAGTACTGTGGATCCCTACAGTTCTGTTTGGCTTGACTCCTTCCTTACAGCCATGCTGCAAATGGCTGCTTAGCCCCTCGTCCACTCCTATGTGGAGGGAGGGACCCATCCTCATGAAGTCTCATTCACCTCAGTCCCGGCTGTGAAGCAAGCGTCACCAGACACTGCAGGCCATCTGGCACAGTTCAGAGTCAGTGAAACACTGACGGAAGTGTGGATAAAGAGCTCTGACATGCAACGTTCTGAGAGAGCTTGAAGCAGCAGCCAATAAAATACTGGCATGAGTGTGCGCTCTGCTGCGCAGAGACTGTGTGTAATGAAATCCTTGTTATATAATGCAGCTAATAGATAGGGGTTAAAGTATAGTCAACAACTGGTGTTTGCAGGGGTGAATATTACCAAAATCTCTACTCATATTTAAACATGTGATACAGCTTTTCCCTCCACAGAAGAAAAAAAAAGTAGAAAAAAAAAAAGGTCTGCAGATGTCTGTGATGCTTGAAAATTCGAAGTCTTTTACAGTAATAAAGGCAATAGTCTGAAAATACTATGAACAGTAGCCCTACTACAGTATTTCCTTTAAAGAGACATCTGGGGTGAATTAGGATGCTGCTTGGACTGAGACACTGCTACAGATGTCAAGGTGTAAACGTGTTTTGGAAGGACTGTAGATACGTGATCATGTATAATGCTTTTATTAGGACCTCAAGCACTGTATTTTCAGTAATATGAAAAATGAGAGTAGAAAAAAAATGCCTTCTGAGTTTGAATTACAACCACATTTAATGAACTCAGAGGTGTTTTTACGCAATTTTAGTATTACTTTTCAACTCCTGCAGCTTAAATGAACCTACTGATCATAACAGTAAATATAGGCTCAAAAAATATCCCAAGAGGTGTCATTAGTCACATATTACATCCTTTTCTAATTTGTACACTTACCATGTTCCAGGATTTCACAGGACTGATGAAACCTCCAGAATTTCATGTTTCCCTCAGCAGTCTACAATAACCCTTAGTCTGAATGACATGTATTATTTCCTTGTTGAACATGTGATGTAGAGGGCTTAGTAAAAGATTTATTGTAAGGAAAAGTAGATGTTTTATTTCCAACCTAATTGAATACATTATTGCTCTGTGTTTAAAAGTGCTGTGGTGATATATTACACCTCAACACAAATGTACACATGAAATCTGCAGTGAGAATGTTTATTGGACTACAAATCAGAATACAGCTGTTGATAGAAAAGCTATATGCCTTAAGTTACAATATGTTACAATAAAGTTTCACTGTACAAATCGTACTGGGAAATAAAATAAAAATCTGATTAAATAGTTAAGCAATACTTCTATTGCTACTGACTGAAATAATGGCAACTGCCAGAACTCAAATCCTCTTTGTTGTGTACAGGTGATAACAGGGACATAGTGAAATCTCTCTGTCACAGTTACATGGAAAATAGTTACAAGGCTGCTAATCCCAGTAAGGATTAATTGCAGAACAGCTTCCAAATTCACCCTGGAATGGAAAGTCTGCTCTAAGCCATATTCATTGCTTGCCCAAGTATTTGTACATAGTGCAGGCAAAGCACAGAGCAGCAGGAGGATATGAAATTCCCTCTTCTCTCAGCCTGTGCCCAACAGGCAGGGCTGCTGTGCAGCTCAGTCCAGCGCTGCCGTCCCATCCTTCCCACAGTCTCCCACTGGCTGTTATGGCCCCAAAAGCCATGGAAATGCAGGTGGATCAGAGACAGCTCTGCTTCGCATCCATTTGGCTCGTAACTTTCTGCAGCTGGATACCTTCAAAAACTGATACTGGCACCCTTCTACATACAGTTGTGCTGTTTTGTGAAAAGTTCAGCAACAGAAGCTCTGCATTTCTTTTTCCTGGGCCTTTATGGATGTGAAATAAGATTTTGTGCACAGATTATTTTAATAGTAAATCTTCCTTCCAAGGTTTAAGTGATGTCTACAGCATTTTACTCTGGTCTGAATTAGATTTGAAACTTTATCTTTCACTCCCCTCTGATCTCCTATCTTTTTTTTTCCTCCCCAAGCATATATTTTCTAAATAACAGTTGGTCAAATTAAAACTTTGCTGGAGAGTACCAGAAAGCCTGGAATGTCACAGTGCTGCTTGCTCTGGGGCAAAGGGAAGCTGTAGCTGATTCTACATATTATGGCATTCTGCCTGTTCATCACTCCTCCTGCTTTGTACCTGAGTTACCTGCTTAGTCTCAGTGGAAAGCAAAGAGAGAGAAAAAAAAAAATCCAAATAAATTGGTTACAGAGGTCTGCAAAACACATAGGCCTGATATCTAATAATGTGATGAATATAGAACCATAACAAATTTAAGAACACTAAAGCTAAATGAATCGCCCTATGGAATTTATTATATAAATATAGTAATTGGGTTGCAGTCCTGTCTGACAGCACTGGACCTAGCTTAAGTTGTAGTAATGAAATGTTTATTCCACATCATTAATATCTGAGTTCAGTGAGAATCCTAAGATGAAAGTGACAGAGAGATTTTCCAGATAACAATATTTAAGTAGACATTTTAAAGAAGATAGACCACCCTGATAGCTTTAAGAGTGCTGTCTCTACAAGGACAAGTTATTTTCTTTTGCCAAAACCATAAGTCCGAGGATTAAAACCACACTAAATACCTAAATGCCTACCTTTAGATGCTTCGTGAGCCTAGGGGAACTATTCATCTCTCCATGCTCTTTATTCACCAAGTCCTACAAGATGGCCCAACTGTTCAGCCTGCCGAAAGTTTGTCAGTCTTCCACTTCTCTTGCCAATAACATAAGATTTCCACTAAAAATAAAAACCTTAAGTGTTTATTGAACACTTGAAATACTCTTACACAGTGAAGCACAAGCCAGAGGGTTATGAATTGCCCACATCACTTCCATCTGACTAGCACTGTCCTGTTCCCCCTTCCTATGTTTTCACTACAGGCATTACAAGACTCTGCCTTTACTCGGCCAAACCTACATACTGTTAGCTACCACTGTTTCTTTTGTGTTTAAGTTTCCTTTTGTTGTGTGTCCTCTTTCACTGTCTCTTTCCCTCGGCCTAAGTAATACAGTTACTTTCCCTTGTGCAAGGGATGTCTTTATGTGTTCCTCTTGATGCACCAATTTTCTGTATTAACGTCTGTCTATTGTTTTAAACAATTGATTCATGGGATAAAGTGGGAAAACAGAATAATCCCTCATTTAAATGATCAATGGAAGGGAATGACTAGGGGGAAATGTTGATCACTGCTGCATTCCTAATCATCCAAAGTGTTAGTGCAATTCAGAGATGGGAGGAGGGGAAGAGATTTACAACATTGGGGGCTCCCAGGGAAGGAGGTCTGTAAGGAATGTCTCCCATATGGAACTGGAATGCTTTGTACACCCTGGCTCAGCAATTAAATTTACAAGGTGTTGTTAAGTAGCAGTACCCCTGTAAACTCAGCAAACGTTGGAAATGCTGTTACAAAACTATGGACTTCTTTTATTGCTTCTCACATTTCAATAGGGAGAAAGTCATTAGCAGAAGGCTGTTCTTTGTACAGACTTCCCACTTGGAGAGTTGGGAGGTGTGTTCTGATAAAAGATCTGTGAGTGGGTGCAGCATGGCTCATTGGCAAAGGCAGGTTTTTTACCAGGAAGGACAAAAGATGGAACAAAACTAGTATTTGGATCTGAATTAGAACGTATGTGTCTAAAATGACTGGGCAGTCATTTACTTACACACACAGATATACATATATGTATGTACATTTCCCCTTGGAACAAAAAATGCCTTTTAAATTCTTCTCAGTCAAGTTTTACCGACAAACTTGCTTGATGGGCATCAGGGACCTGAAGCAAGCTTCAAGGGAAAAAGTAGCCATCACTCATGCTTCATTGGATTTCTATGACAGAATGATCAAATCCTGTAGAACCTGGCATAAGCACATCATTATCAAACCCTGCTTTAGCATTTCTTAACTGATCACAGAGGCTGAGGTCCTTGGTGACTTCTGTTTTCTGGCACTGTTTGTAGTTATTTGACCTTTTCTCAGTGGATAACCCACACAAAAAGCCCTAATTACTTCCCCAGCTTTGAGCGGTCCAGCACTGTGAATAATCAATGACACTGATTTAGGTATTGCACAATCAGATGCTTATGGTGTTTAAAGAACAATTTTCCATTGACCTGCCACAGCCATAGGACAATACTGAGTGCTGAAGTTGCTGTTGTAATCACAAGCTGACCAAGTGACCTTGGGGGTCTGAAGTTGATTATTAGGGCCTTGATTTGAACAGATGCAACACATTTTTAATGATTTCTTTATTTTTATTTTCTTATAACAGCACTTAGTCATGATGCATTTAGGAACATCCCAGTGTACTGACAGAATATCAGAGCAAGATTTGTCTATAAACATAGCTGAGTATTTTCTTCTTCTTTAATATCACCTTAATTTTTATTTTGGCTGTCAGAAAGCACAGTGCTGGGGGGTATTTTTTCAACATTTTGTTTTACATTTGTCTTTAAAAAAATAACACAATAGTGCTCTTGAATATACATTTGCTTCAAAAGTATTCAAGGATTAAATCAGAACAGAAGGGGAAAAAGTTGTCTAGATATTGCTATAGATCAAAAAGTCTGTGAGAAGAGTCAGTATTCTTAGAAATTAAAGTCTCTCATTTTCTGGGTTCTTCTCCATTGTTCACGTAACATGAAAATGAAGTTCATTATCCTCATTTATTAGGTTTAAGTCTACCACCTGATCAGTTATTTTAGCTTTAGAAACTAAAAAGAGAGAACAGTCCCTTTTTTGCCCTATTTTTGTTTAGAATGAAAGCTCTGCAGAGATTTTTTAGAAGGAGGTATTTGCTCAGGCAAAATTTATGACAGAATACCAGATCATATGGCGGTGACTCTCAATCACATAAGTCTTCCACCAATGAAACAGAACATAAAAATTGTTGGCAGAGATAGGCATAAAAAGACAGGGAAAAAAAAAAAAAAGGATCATCTTCCCAGAAGAAATTTCAATCAGCCAAGACAAAAATTTCCTCAGATGCATTTATTTTAAACAAAAACCTATTTTTCCCACTAAGAGAAGTATATTTAATCAAAAGACATAAAGGTTTACTTACTTGAGAATTTTGCAATAGTCAGCATGTTTCCTCAGAGAAATCCCAAGCAATTAGAAGAAAACACAGAACAAGAGGAGCACAGCATCTGTACCTGCACAGTGTGAGGGAATTTTGTGGATAGCTCTACCACATTTCCTCTCCCAAAGCAGGGAAGAAGCCCTTTCTCCCATCTGGGAGTTCACTCATAGCATGGTAGCCTTCAAAGCAGAAGCAACAGGAAAAAGCACTTTTATTGCCAGGCCATGATCTAGAAGATAAACTGAAGCATATGATAGGAGCTAGGATAAAGTTTATCAAAGAAGAACCTGCAATTGTCTCTTCCATAGGAAAGCCTGTCTTCTAGCCAGCCTCCTCTCCTTTGAGGATACTACTGCATTTCTGTCCTCCCTCAAATAAAATCTCTTCTTAAGATACCTGCATATATTTGCATCCATCCTGACCAAGCCCAAGAAATGATGTCTGAGGGAGTGGTTGTGGAAGTGCTTGTTGTCAAAAATTTATATTGTGGAGGTATCACATGGGCACAGTGTGCTTAGAGTCCACTAGACAAGCAGCATAAATAACATGAATGGCCCTGAAGAACTGGAGCTCTCCTCATGTGTGGCTCTGCTGCATATGGCTGGAGAAGAAATGAAGGACAGGCTTCCTCTTTTATCTGAGAGTTTTTGCCTCTTTCAAAGACAGAACAGGAAAGAAAATGTTTACAGCAGAAGAGTAAAAACATAATGCTGAAGTTAGTATGGCTAGAGAAGTTAAAACAGGCATTGCAGTAACCTCATAAAGAATGTGGAGTTGGGGCGGCTGTCTTCTGTCCTGCTACATTCACCTTCCAGGGTACATAGTAGTCTCCTTAAATATACAAACTGCTGTTGGATGTACTTGTGTGATCAGAGATCACACAATCCACATAGGCATTGCAGGATGGCAGGAGCAGAATGACACAATTTATAGGCAGAAAAATCCTGGGAAGGAGATGTAGAAAGTGCTCTGAATAACTCAGCAATCAAGACTTAATATGGCTTCTGGTGATTCCAGTTTGCATGCCTAAGCTCTCGAGGCAAATCAGCTAACTTTTCAGTGAACTTTTCCAGTTTAATTTGATAATATTTTTAGATCAAACTGGTTTTGAACACTGTCTCAAATAAACTGGACACAAACATGCTAAGTCCACAGGACTCTGTTTCATAAATATTTTCTACATGAATATTTAAGGTCAGCAAATGTTTGTTTCTAGGGCGTCACAGACAGTACTAGAACTTTTTTTTTAATTGCTTCATAAGTGGTCAACACACTAATTACCAGTTTAGTCTGTAGTCAAAATTGCAGGGTTTCTTGAAAAGATGTCTCTAATACTAATTAATCTGAGCTGAAATGGTGTGCAGCAGTGCAACCCCTTTTTTCTAATGATTGACCGAATCTGTGTGCTGTCAGCCTCCTAAGATATCAGTAGACTGCATTTCACCTCTCATTTGTCACAATGTCCCTTAAGATGGTTGTACCACAGGGACTAACTGTGCCCCAGATTCCACTTCATCTCTGGGTGAGGATTAAGCCACACTTGTTTTTCAGCACTTGTTGATCAAGGAGAGCTTGAAAACAGGCTGTTGATCTCTTTTCTTCACAGTGACTGTTTCTTCATACCATATGGTTATGTTTATGTGCTCTGCTGAGGGAGACCTATAACAGCTTCTAAGTCAGCAGTGGTGTTAGTGCCAGAGAAGGAGGAGTTTTCTAGTCAAGCAAGGGGGCTGAGCCCGATTTTGGAGAAATGGCATTGTTTCTATATGACACTTTCAGTCCTTAAAATCTTTTCATTTGAAAACTGCTCAGTCTAATTTTATAAATAAGGGATGATTACAGTAGTTAGGGTTGACGAGGTGAAACTTTTCTTTGTTAATATATAGAGTCTTTTTTCTGTGCTGGATTCACTACTATTAAATTGAGCTGAGCTGAAACTTAATTGAAATAAATATTCCTCCTTCCATCCTCCTGATTATTCTTTTCTAAATCAGATTAAAATGTGAATGAGGCACTTAGCCTTATTTCCCCCAAGATCAGAATTTCTCAAGTATTTTAATTTCTCATGTCTTCAAATTATGCATATTCCACTACCTTCAGTAATTTCCTGAGATGAAAGAAGAATTAACTCTCTCACAGGCTGCCATGGTAGGTGTTGACCTGAACATCAGAGTAGCTGAGGACCGGGTGGCTATTCAGCAGACTTCCTTAGGAAGATTTTTTTTCAGAAGTTGTTTGTTTGTTTGTTTTAAAAAATTAATATAAAAATAAAATATACATGCAAGAAACACACACACAGAAGACAAACAAACAAAAAACAAAACCCACCCAAAAAAGCCAAACAACCCCCCAAAAAAACCACACACACACACACACAAAAAAAAGAAAAAAATTAAACCCGCACAAAAAAAATCCTCACACTTGCCAAGCTGTGAGTGGTCTTCTTCATGTAACTTTGCTATTAAGGAAATCATATCTAAATAGGAGGCACTTCATGATCACATTCTGTGTTAGTGCTCAAGAGATACAGTCACAGAGTGTTTACATACACTGATAAGACTGTTGATTCTGCTGAAAAATAGCATGTTAAGTAGTAACTCAGATGAATAACGTATTTTCAATTTATTGATTCCAGTCAATTAAAGGCTGTGTGATTCATAGTGGAAATACAAATACAGTGGCACATCTCGGGACCTCGTGTGGGGTCAGATCCAAGCTCTTACACAGGCTGATAGGTAACCCGAGGTTAGATGATGGTACCTCATTCTGGTAATTCATTTCCACCATGACTCATAAAAGGTGAAATAAAAGATGCTGTTTGCATTTTTCAGAATTGTGCTGGTGAACTGTATGTGGAGACCCTGACCTGCAAGAGGAGGAAGAGTGTTTGTGCCTCTGTTCAGAGACAAAAATCTGATGGAAGAACCAACTTTATTATTTTATACCAAGAGCAAAGACAAATCTTTCATATGCATCCTTCCCTTTACACCTTCTGTCCTCTGCTTTGTTCGGCTTTGAGTCTTAATAGAGAACAGCACGTCTGTTTCACAACACATGTACAGCTGCTGAAAAAGGCCTTAAAAAAAGGCCTTTCAGCATCTTATGCCTGATTTACATTTCTACAAAATGATTTTGAATCCTTCCAGAAAATAAATACTTTAAAAGAATGTATGCTTCCTAAATGCAGCATTAGGAAGTATATGCTTCCTAAATATAATATCCTCATTTTTCTCCCACACATGAAATTTATTCTATCATCAGATCTGACTGAAATTTACAGTTACCCATAATGTTATTTTGATATATTTGATTTATTTTTTTTATTGCATTGTGGAATAGAAACTGTGTTTATGGCTTTGTCCTATGAATATTTTCACAGGAATTTAATCAATAAAGATTTTAACCAGGAAAGTTTGCAGTTCTGTTTTGACAGTCATCTCCCCAAATGCTTAATCATTTTGGCAAAAATATTTTTCCCCCCAGATAAATTTCCCTTTCAAAGCTCATACAGCTGCTGCTTACTCAGACAAACCAGCCCTGAAAATCATTTCATTTGCATGAGAATTCATAAACATTTCCCCAACATGAATTTAAGTACAGACTTGCTTTGAGAGGTTATTGTTTATATGCCTTTTTTAAAAAGCAATATGTACTTAGCAAGTGCCCTGGACTTCATTTATAGTGTAGTTGATGTTGAATTTTTTTTAATGTTCCTGGTAAAAAATCACTTCTTCTGTAGAGATCAGTTTCTGTTCTAATATCAGACAGTAGAATGTTTTACAGAGTATTTACGCTACAATCTAAAGGAGAAAATCAAAGAAAAAGAGCTGTATAACCCCCTTCAAATCCAGAGTATTGTAATTGTTGTTATTGTGGAAACCCATGTAGAAATGGTCCAAGCAAGATCGCTTCCTACTGTCACACAGGGATGTCCTTCAGCACAGACAGGATCATTCTGTGAAGATTTTAAATTAAGCATAATACCATGTATTAAAGCTGTGATTAAAAAATTTCAAAAGATAAAAGCTCATTACTTGAGTTTTTATACATATTTAAAATACACATTTTAATATTATAATATGGTTTCTTATTTCTGGCTCCTTTACTCACATGGGTAGCCATTTATTCCACAGGCATTGAAATCAATAGGACCAGCTGTATAATATTTTTGAGTTGAACTGTTGCCAGGATGCATATAAATATTTTATTATACTCAAAGCTTGGGAAAGGAGACAGAAATAATAAGGCAATTTAGAGAGGGGCTATTCAGTTTATCAGTGACTCCAATCTTGAAAACTTCCTTTTCATAACCAAAGATGGGAAATTCCTGGCTTTTTATTAGCTGTACATGCAGAAATTCATAGAGAAACAGTCATGTTGCAAAGTCACTTCACAAGCTGGCTTTGAGGCAACGCAGACAAAGAAAGAGCTGTCTCTGAGGTGATATATACCTTCTAGACCTGTGCTTTGCGTTTTATTCACTTTCCAATTACAGCTTTTCATTCCAGATTATCTTTAAAATGTATCAATAAAAATATGTTTCAAGAAAAATTGTGCAGATTTGATACAAGACAGCATCATCCCATACAACGTTTGCTTTCCCTTTAGCCAGGTTTGTTCTGCTATTTTTATTTTTATTCACTATGGCAAATATTTATGTGCTACTCCAGGACACATCATTCTTTTCAGAGTTGTATTGTATTCAGTCTGAAGCATAAACTAGATTTCGTTTTGGATTGGGGGTAATTCTTTAGTAGAGCAACATGTCAACAGAAAGAAGTGGAAGGGGGACATCACTGCCACAGAAAAAAAAAGGCATTACTTATTGGCAAAGGGAGAACAGTGAGTGTCTTTTAGGATAAGTGGTGGGATTACTGTATGTGGCTGGTTGTCACAAGTGGTGCACTGGTTCCATATGGTTGCTAGCATGTCCATAAAAAGAAGCTAAAAGAAGTGGATCATGTTTTTTTGTGTGCCTACTTATTAGTCAGACCCCATGTGTCTGTCCTTCCTTCTCTGAGTTTCCCAACTAATTTCATCCAAATCTGAAAGAGGGATAAATGTCTCAAAGATATTAAGTTCTTAAAGATGATTAAACATGTGAAGGAGAGAAGTCGTTTAACTGCATCTGTGTAAGGAAGGGTCATGCTCAGCCCTTGTTAGAGAACCCAGGCACCAACTGTAAGGCTGTGGAGCAGGAAGCCTCAGCTGTCCTGCAGGGAATTTTTGTTTTCTACATGATGGGAACTCACATCTCGTTCTCATAAAAAACATTTGCAGATCCTTGACAAGGCCATGCCTATATTCTGCCTTGATGCTCCCAAATAACCACATCATTCTCACACTGTATTTGACTTTACTTACTTTACTATTTGACCTTACTTATGCCCAGACATATTTTTCAGATTCCTGTTAGCTGGCATTGTCACTGCACATTTTACCAAAGGCAGCTGGGAAAAATATCCAGGGAACTACTACCATCTTTTTTTTGTCCTGTTAAGTTATGCAATTAAATCAGCAGTGCCAATGCCTCCTGCATTGCTCTTCCATCATCCCATACCTATTAGTCTTTGCTTGCTCAACACTACTCATGAAACACCTCTTCTCAGTATTCTTGAATATATCATTTCTGTATTTTTTTGTATTAGTAGAAAGTGCACATGCAAATATTCACATTAACAGAGCTGAATGAAAATATTGCATCACCCAAAAGTGCTCTCACTTTTCACTGTGAAGTTACATCCTTCACTCTTGAAAAATAAAAAAATGGCAAATAAGAATCAACTTTTTATAATGAATATGTTTCATTTAGACACCTGAGTTCAGGGAAGAGAGGTTTAGACCTTTGTTAAATTAAGGCATCCATGAACAACTGATAAAATGTATTGATTGTTCTGGGAAAAGAAAAAATAAATCATCAAACTTGGCATGAATTTGTCATTTTTTTCACCTGGAGTAAAACCATTTTTTGTAGTGAATAAACATTTGTTTTGTAAATTCAGACCAGCTGTATTCGGTGCTTCACTCTATATGAGCACTGGGCCTCAATGGCATGGTATAGCTAGACAAACCACATGCTGTCATTGTTAGGAATGATAGCACATGAGAGGCTCAACCCTGGTGGTAAGCTTGCAAGGGAGGCAGTGACGCCTAAATGCACCAGACCCCAATACCTGTCCTAGCCAGCCGTTGGGAGGTGCCAGATAAGCCTGTCATCCTGACAGGGCAAATCAGTGCTGAAAAGCCTTTGCACTCTGTGGGGCTCAGACTAGATGATAGGACAGTCATCTTCTGATAAGCAGAATGAATCACTGTGCTTCCTCTATCTCCCTGGGGCCCCACTCAGACCTCTTGTGCCTTGTTGCCCTGGGGTGGGCCACTGCACACTGGCAGGCATTGCTTCTGCTGTTGGACTACAGCCCAGCATGTCCACACAATGGTACCCTTTCTGCCAACATTTTATATTGAAATGGCTAAACTGGCATGCTCACTGCTACTGATGCAGGAGGAATGCTGTAGTCCCTTCCCTTTCTTGTCTGTCAGTCATTCATATCAAAATGAAGCACTTTTACCCTAACAAAACTACACCTCTGTTGGCATGGGAAGGGGAAGAGGACCGTACTGTTGTGTTCAGTAGCAATACAGTTCAAGTGACACACATTTTCTGTGTGGCCAAAACACAATGTGCAATGCCAATACATTACTCTTACTCAGTTCACACTCAAGGTTATACCTGTTTAACTGGAAAGGCAGATACAAAAACTGTGTCTTAAACAGGTCCTTAATGTCTGGAACCTGTTAAACATTTCAGGCAGTGGTACTAATTAAACAGCAAGTTTGAAAGTTTTGATTGCATGATTTCAATAGAGAACATAGATTTGTAATCATGTCCGTAAACACAAGAGTACTAAAAGACACAGACTTCTGCACATGATCTTTTTAATGGTTGCCTATATTAAGAGTATATGTCTTGAAATGAGATACATTTAACTTCAAAAGGGCCTGATAAAGGGGATCACTTCGACTTTTTTCTCAAAGCGTTATCATGATTGTGAATTATTTTCTAGCATTTTGAACAGACACATTCCCAAAGAAATGACAAATTAATTGGTGATGCTGCAAGAGAGATTTTGCAGTCCTCCTTTCCTGAAGTACCTAATGATGTGTGTTTCTCAGTGTTTCAGTCCTGGCTGCTGCTCACCCCATTCATTTAAAAGTTATGTGAAGTCAAAATTATTCATAAGCTTTTCTTCCTTTATGCCTGCTCCCAAGAGCTGTGACCAGATGCAAACATGATGATGTGCCTGTGCATGCTACTGTTGCTAAACTGTGAGCAAAGCAAGGGAAAAGGCTGATTTAGAAAATAAACCCAAGGTGCTTGATGAGTGAAATGTCAAGTAGATTCATGTCTGGCAAAGGACTCTTCCTTGTCCATCATCATCCAATCAATGACACTTGAACCTGGGTTGACCAGGTCAACATGCCACCTCTGCTCAAAGCAGAGGGAAATTTATAGGTCACCTTTTTGAATGACAATTAGTACAAGAAGGTATGGTAATCCTCTTGCCTTTCAAAGTGTTATTGGTTTACCATGTAAAAGTCTCAGTGTACCATGCACAACAGTGTACCTGCTCTCTGTGTTCTTTACATGAGGGGAAACAAAAGACCTCTAGGAAACTATCTCCCTAGTGGCTCTTGTCTGATTAGAAAGTCCTCAGGGGATTAGCAGTATGAATTTCACAGCTTGTCCCCCTCCCTCCCACCCTTCTGCATTAAGGTTAGAAGGATGTGCTTAGATCAAATCAGAACAAGATTAAAGGAAAAGAAACCCCAGAGCAATTCTCTTTTGCATTTGAATGAATATTTGTAGTCAATAGTAATTTACCATTTCTTTTAAAATATCCTTGAGTTTTAGTGAAACAAAGTTCAAATGCTACCATAAGACAGTAATATCTTATACTTCCATTTAGATTAGTTATATTATTTACAGTTAATTTGTTATACTTGTACATATTTGCTGTTGCATGTAATCCTTCAATTTGCTCAAGAGATTTCATCAAGTCCCCAAGAAGATCAAAAGCTTTAGAGGTTTTGTTTGCATTTCCATGTAAGACCTACTACTTTCTCACTGCAAAATGGCCTAGAGAGCATTCTTTAAACCCATGTTAACTGCCAACAGACAGAGCCTGCAGGGAACATCTTTGAGGTGTGCACGATGAAACAGAAATTAATTTTAACCTTTTGTACAACAAAGTGAGGTAAAAAATCCAATTTCCTATGAAACCCTCACTACGTTGCCCGTGGAATCTATTTCACCAAAAATGGTCTTTAAAGGGGCGAAGGATGCACATGGATTTCCTGAGCAAGGAGTTCTAAAGGATGTTTTAGAAAGCACAATATGGTACTAAAAGAAGAAAGATGGGAAAACGCTGTTCTGAGGTATATTCATTTATTTCTGCATCTGTTACCAAATCGCTGTAATAAGAGCTGATCCCTGTGCTAGCATCATCACGCTAAGTAATATCAGAAGTGAAACCACTGATTCTTCACAGAGGGAGAAATAAAATCCAGTTAATGAAAGAAGGAAGAGACATGGCTGTGGGACTGATATGCAAATATAACCACTGTGGATTAATTTTTGCTCCCTTGTACAGCTTAGGTAATGCTACTTCTGTGACAGGGTACAAATGAAAACTAAACTTAATGCAACACACTTTAAAACTTAAATAATCAGCTGGTGAAAAGGTAAAACAGAGGTATAGATCACGGAGCAGAAGGTGCTCTGGGAGTGGATTAGGTTTTTGAGAGTGCTTGGTTTTCCTTGTAGGCACCTTAGTGAATTGGCCACCTTTCAATGGCAACTGCTCATTTGGAAGCACTATGGCAGATTTGGGCTCCCTCACTCTCTTTGTGTATTTCATTATGGGAAAAAGTCCATCGCTGAAGGAAACCTTTAGAAATAATGCAAACAGCAAAACAATTGTTTATTGCAGCCTTTCTAACTTGGATGTGTGACATTAGTCGGTTAAGTGCTTTGCCTCGAGCACTTAGCCCGACATGAAAAGTAAAACCAAAGCACTAGTGTGTGCCGTGTTTAAAACAACAGCTCACATGCAGCTCTGTATCAATATGCTGGAGTGACCACAGTCAGCTTGAGAGACCTGAGTGCCTTGGGAAAGGGAAAAGTCCCTTTCTCCAGCAGCTGCCACTGGAAACTGGCACAGCTCCCTAACTTGGAGTGTAGTTACACAAACATCTTCCCTGGCAGTAAAGCTTCCTGAACGGCTTTCTGCAGCCTCCATTTCTCCCACTTTTCCCACTCCCAGAGGTCAGTGATCTGTTAATGATGCTGGTTTAGCTCTTAGTAAAGTTGTATCCTAAACTGGATCAGTGTGGTGAGTGAAGGTGCTTGCTGCTCTTTCCGATTTTCTTTGTTAATGGTTCTTTTGGATGTATTTAATCTAAAAGAACTCACCGATTGACCATATAGCAAAATTGCACTAATGGCTGCCCTTAAGCAACCACTGGAGTGATGAACAGAGAGACAAAGGAGAAAATGAGCAACTAGGCTGGAAGCCCTCAAACTGCCTTTGCTGCCAGAGAAAAATGCTCCCCTTTCACATTCCTAAACTTAGCAGTTACCGTGATTGCTCGCCTTTAACACTGGATCTGCTGCAAACATACATCTGCCTACAAATAATGTTAGCAATATGACTTCCAGCTAGTGTTCAGGTCAGATAGGAAGCAGGGCACAGCAAACAAGTGTAATCAATGCAGATTAATGATGCCTGCTTTCATTCACGTCTAGGTATTTCAGAGATGCAGCTGATAGCCAATCTTTCTTGCTTGTATTTATGCAAGCCACATTTATTTGGTTAGCTTTTGGTTGATTGATTTTGTACTTCTGCTTGTTTGGGTTTTGTTAGGTTTATTTCATTTCATGACAATATGGCTGATTTATTTCTGACAACAGTAGCAGTTTAATGCAAAACATTATTGAAAGCTTCATATAACTTATGTTTTTAATTTCTGCAAATACCACCTAGATGCTGTAGGGAAAGACACTGTATAAATCTTAAAGTTAAATAAATATTTACTGTACAAGTGACTTGTGTTAATGAATATTGCAGAGGGAGCAGAGCACACAGATTCACCAGGAAATAACCGCACAGCATATAACATCTTTCTTGGGTGAGAGCAGATTTGACACACGTTCAGACTCACTATGGCTTTGTTTGCTCTACTAGGGCCAACTGCATGGTGTTGCTCACTGGCATTCACTGGTGGATGATGGCAGAACAGCCTTCACCGAAGTGTGGTCAGCATGAATGGTCAAGTTCACGTCTTAAAATGAGAGGTACAGAATGGCATGGAGAGAAACAGCAGGTAAAGTCCTCTCAGCAAAAACAATAGAAGGAAGGCCTGTGAAAAAAACTGTGGTTGAAAGACCAAAGGTACAGATCTCCTTTCCTTGTGAATGTTCCTGCTCATCTGTGTGTATTTTTGTACCTCATTCTGCATTGCAGTATCTTAAAACCTTCCAGAAGTTATGACAAAAACATCCTGATTTGAGTTCTATATCCTCTCATCTTCATCATAGGAATGAAAGAGGTCCAAACTGCTGAGTCTTGTTTTCATTGGTCTTGTTTCGTAAGTTACAGACTGCGTGGTCAGTACCACAAAAAAGCTTTGTAACATCCTCTTTTTTTTTTTTTTTTTCATCCTTTCGGTGTCTTTTATTGCATGGTTTTATGTTCCCTTTCATTCAATTGCTCAATCTACTAACAGTAAAACACCTGAGTTTATGCAAATTATCATTATTTTGAATTTTATTGCTCCACTTCATTTCCCCTCAATTTATCTGGATTTCTTCACTTCCTTGGTACATCCTTCCCCCTAATTTAAGACATGAATAAAATGTGATCCCTATGGTTCTTTGCTGGGCCCTTTCATGGGCTTTGAACTTTCAGCAATGAAAACTGAAAACGGGGGCATTTTTGTTACCTGTTCCATTCTCTGACATAACCCCCAGGGGTTTTTTGTTTGGTTGCGTGGGGTTTTTTTCCCATGCTTGCAGCTGAAGCAGTGTATGTAAATAACAAAATGAATCACTGAAGTTTGGAGTCATCTCAGAGCCAGTAAAACTGTATGTTTCATTATTTAGTTTGGCAACACTCAGAAGTGAGATTCCTTTTTTTTTTTTTTTTTCTTATTGGTACATGAAAGATCCAAGATCAAAGAGCATTCAATAAAAATGGAGGTTGCAAGGTATGAGGATTTTCATCTTTGAGAGCATTTCATGGAGCCTTTGTTACAAAATCTTGCATTTCTGGTGTGAATTTAGTGGAACAAACAATGATAAAGTATTTGTGAGGCCAGAGGGAATCTAATCAGCAGCATTTTACATGCCCTGCCATGATAAGTAGTTCAAAGTATTCCCTGACATTGTCTCAGGTTGGAAGCTGGCATTGGGTAGGTGGTGAAATATCCCTTGGATAAAATTCAGGCTGTATCTGCATCTTTGATGTAGAATTTTTATGACTCCTGTGATACTGAGTAACAAGCTTAATTTGCATTCCAAGGCGCTCAGTCCTGCTGCTGCTATCTCAAGTAGGACTTGAAGCCCCATTGAAGGAATCTCACTTAACATCAGTGTGAGCTTTAACATGCATTCCTTTTTCCTGTTGACCTCCTCTTGGGGGTTAAAGTTGAGTAGCTGAACTTTAGCTGCTGCCTAGATGTGTTGACTGTTTGATATATATTGTCATCTTAAGTCCACAAGGAACAGTTGTATGCATTGCCTTTGAATATTTTTACACATGTTTTCTGATAAGTTACTGAGGATGCAAACACTTTACTAAGCTCCTTTGCCTGATACTAGGTTTAAAGGTAAGTAATACTTGAAGCAAAGCTAGAGAACCATTTCCTGAAAAAAGTCCTCAAGACTTTAAGAAGTACAACTACCCCTTACATCTTTGCATTTTAAAAGTCAGGGTTCAAGATTATGAATTTATAATTTTAAACTATGTAACACATTTTTTAATCAATCTTTTGCATTCGTTTGATTACAATGGCCAGATCAAAGGCATTTTCCACTTCTTCATGTGTCAATCCTGAGAATGTCTCAGTATTAGTACAAAATCCGATTTACCACCAAAGAGTCAAACTAGTTAATTAACTGCAGCAGTGGCACCTTCCAGCCTTGACCAGCGTAGGTTCTGTTATGTTGTTCTACAAACGTGTAGTGGTATTCAGGCTTGAAGCATTTTCAGCTATGTTGACAAATCTACAAAAGGACTGGGAAACACAAAGCATCACAAATAATACTAGGTATAAAATTGCTATCAGGTGAAAGCTCCTTATGAAGTGAGAGAAGATTTTGATGGTGATAGAGGCAGGAAGAGAGGAAATAAGAAGATACTACTTTCCTATAGCCATCTCCCATTTAGGACCAGGCACTTGAAGAGGTGAATAGTTACTGCAGTCTGCTGTATTCCAGGTGGTCATCAGTCTCCCTGGTAAATCATAAGTGAAGCAATAACACCTTTTATTAGAACTGGTACAAGATTTTAAAGCTTTGCTTAAATAATGGCAGACATTTTTTAAAGGCTATGGGAAGGTTAGGCCAAATTTCCCGAAAATCAGTAAGAAATCAATGCTTCGTCCACTCTGAAAGTTCCAGAAGGGGAAAGCAGTACAGCAACATGTTACATCAGCCATCTTGGCATCCAACCTCTTAACATTTATCACCTACAGCTATGCAATAAACCTCCTAGACCCTCCTCCCCTCAAACTATGGGATTTTATGCCCACAGCTTATTCAGTGAAGTTGCTAGTTACTACTACTGCCTTCTTCCAGGCAGCTGAACCTTGGATTTTGGGAAGAGTCAGATGTTGATGCTTCTTTTCCAAACTCTTGCCCTGTGAGAAAATAAGAAATGTGTGTCAGAACAGCACCGAAAGCATCATGAACGATGCTTGAAAAGAAGAAAAGATGATGTAGGAAACCCTAGTGAAATCTTAAAGTAGATAAAACTCAAAAATGAAGAGAGGCAAATTGGAGAGAGTGATAAAAAATTCCAGGTTCAGGAGTCAGAGAACAAGCAGCTGTGCTTTCAGGTATGTCCACATCCATCAGTAAAGCTCCCTGCAGACAGATGAATTATCACTGAGAGGGCTTGTCTATGTGGGCACTGCAAAGAGATTCAGGGTTGGTCTTGAAGAAATTTATGCCTATAGTGATAAAAGGCTACCCTGCCACTCAGTGGCCCCAGCACTGAATTAATGTAATTGTTTTTTCATTCAGTAGGTGTGGAACAATTGTTGCTTGAAGTGCTATATTTGTTTGGAACCATTGCTGCTTATATGTATGGGAAAAACAATATTCTGTCTTAAGTGAGAGAGCATATTTAAACTAGGAAGGAAGTGGAACTTCCTTTAATCTTATTCTCCTACCTGATATTCTGACAAGAATCTATGTTACAAGAGATACAACATTTTCTAGAGTTGCTGTGCATCTTCACTCCTTGGGACAGATCCATTCTCATTGGGACTAGTTTTTCACTGACCTGACTGGCTTCAGCAGAGTTAAGATACAGTGACATTGTGTAAGACCAAAGAATTTAGCTCACTGACCTCAGAATCTGGTGCAATCATTAAGCTCCTTGTGTGCTGAGTCCATTACAAGAAAGAAATGCAGTATCAGGGGATGGAATTTTTTTCTGTTGAGACCATTCCTCTGCCCCTGCCTTAGATGCAATTATTTATTCATCACAGTGAAATGTAAACTATGAAATCTAATGAGCTTTCTGGTTTTCTGATGACTGGTTAGATAAAACACTTAGTTACAGAGAGACTGGAAATTGAGTTTTTCTTTTCCAGACCTATCCTTGAATCCATTATGATTTGTACAATTGTTTTTCTTACTCTGATGTACATACTAGGGAAAAAAATCCTGGTCCCATAAAGCCCATGGCAGGACGATCATTAATTTCAATACTGATTATTTCTTCTTTCGTTTCCAATTACTAGCCAAACATTTGATAGAAATCTTCCTCTTAATTCTTTCATTTTATCCCTTTAAATACACACATATTGTCTCATCCCTCATCACTTAACGTAGTTCACAGTGGAAAGAGTCATGTAAACATGAAAAGATATTTTTTGAGCTTATGGACAAACAAGATCAGTAAGCAGAAATGCAAGTATTAGTTCATTTTTCCTTCCTGATCTTTACAGAAAGCTATGACTTCACTGTTGCACAGCTTTAAAACACAAAAAAAACCTAGGAGATACTTTATGAATATTGTTAACATTAAACAACAAAGGTGAAAGAGGGTCTTCTTTCCTTCAGATTGACAATGAATAACAGTATATTTCCAAGTAAATTCTAAAATATCTTGTATTTTATATAAGAAACTGCATCTATTGCTTGCATGTTGAATCATTAAAGGCTTAGAATGTAGAATTTTACTATTTCCTTTTGCCTGTAAAAGAGGTTTCCAAATTAGACACGGAAGACTTCAACATATCTAGAAAAAAATGGCAGCTTTTATGCCAAAAGAGGTATAAATCTTTCAACTCTGAGCTCATTTGTTTATATCATGTCCAGTTGTAGCCATTTTGCTTCAAATTTATTGATACAACCTGGCTAAGTTAATCATTTAATATGATTGGCAATAAAAGAAAACCAATAAATTCAGTTTGTGCGGTCATCCATCTGTGATTCACACTGTTGTAAAGTTTTTGTGCAAATGTTGTCATTCTTCTACTGTCCACTTCTGTTGTGATGGTAATTATAAACCAAAATTATATTATGCCTGGACAAAGAATATAGAACACTAGGACTTCAGTCCATCATAGAGCTTATATATACCACAATATTCTAAACGATAGTTCCATATTTGTTTATTTACTGACAGTTAAAACTGTACAGCTACTTATGCCAGAATTCTGTAAGGTTTTCATAGCATCTGAACATTTGTAATATGTATCTTTCCTAAAACTCAGACTGAGTTTGAAGAATCGTAATCTATTGCCCTCCATTCAACCTCTTTATTTTTTTCAGCAAAGATAACTAATTGCATTGAAAATAGGTCTAGTTTTTAGTAACCTTTTATAGGCATTTTAGAAGTAGTCCAGAAACTGTCCAGAGGCCAGTGGACAAGAAAATTAAATCCACTTGTATAATCTAGCCTTTTCTAAACATCTGCAGTCTAAGCTGAACATGCCTTCTAGACTGTAAGATATCTTAGTCTCGGGTGTAGATAATCATGAAATTGTTGACTTTCATAGATCTACATGTATTTTTATTTGTGGCAATAGTGATTTCATGCATTTCATTGGATCTGTGTACACAAGTGCAATGTGTTTTAAATTATGTGGTAGGTGTATCAATCACTTTGGCTTTGGCACAGGTTCTTAAAGTGCCTTCAACAATTATGTTCATAATCCAAAAGAAAACTCTTCTAAAATATCATACAAGATACATCCCTAATCTGTAATAACTTGAGGAAGGAGGAGAAGAGTGTAATGAAGCGACTATAGTTTGTCATATCAGTGTAGTTGTAAGGACACCATCAAATTCTGCACACGCTTCTTAGTAGCTTCAGGTAGCCATTATGACATCTGTACCAGTCAACCAATCAATGTTCTTGAGACATCAGTCACCAAACAAGATGATACCAGGGGCTCCTAACAAGTTATCAGTAACATTAACAAGCATCGAGTGCTGGGAACATACTCAACAGTGTTTACACATCTAGCAATACATCACCTTTAAAACTCACCCATGGGAAAACAAAACAATTCTGATAGGATTTCAGTATTGCCCAAAGAGGTGCTACATTACTGAGTTCCAGTATTTGGGTTCATTGGAGAGAAGAAAAAGAGCTTTCTTTGCTTGCTGTCCACTTTCAGCCATTATTAAATCTTCTTATGCTATTTAGTCTACTTATATTGATCCATACAAGCACAATTTCTATCCATAAAAAGGCTCTATATTATCTAAAACAATTTCAAACTGAAAAGCTTTAGTCTTCATAACATTTGTTGAAAGCGTTGTATAAACTGTGATTATTTTAGTATCTGATTTTTCTTACCATCCATTTAGTCATTTTACAGGACTTCTTGCAGCAATTAATAACAAATTTTTTATTGATTAAGGTGGTTGTGAATTCATCAACAGAGGACAGACTGTACAGTTATGCCCTAAAGGAAAGCTTTAAAGTAGAGGGATTATATTATGCAAATAATTCAAATATATTTTTAAGCAGGCATTACTTCAGCATTTAGATATTGGCTACAGGAGCTTTAAAATGCAAGACAGGATGTTAGGTGCTTAGCTGATCCAAATGCCAGTCTATAGATTTGAAAGACTAAAGATCACATCACTGGGAGGTTGACAGAAGTGACACTTCGCAAAGTGCCAATGATTTATGCCAATGTCTTGCTTGATGATACTGTTATAGACAGTACTGTCATTACAAAGTCCCTAATGACTTCAGTCTACATTTATGGTGCACAAATTATAGGTGAGCCCAAAGATCGAAACCTTCCTGAGTTTGAGATTTCAATGACCAAGAAATTCTCACTAGGTTCACTTCTTGTATGTTGCCTGATACTTTACACTCATTTTTCTATTTCAGTATTGTAACTGAATTCCAAAGACAAAATATACATGCATTATATGTTACCAAGCCTTTTTTTAGCTTTCATTAGCAAACATCATGCAAAACACACTATACTCCAGCAGTAAGCAGTAGTACAGCTCTGGGTTTGTCATCAACAGAGCTGCAGCCAGTTCTGCAAGGTACCAAGGGCCTCATGCAAGCTGCTTGGGTCTTCTGGTTCCCAGTTATGTCAGTGCTGGGGAAAACAAATGCTTAAGATCAGAAAGGACTACGTCTCCTTCTAAAAAATACCTCTTGAGCTGGACCCAAGAGTGAGCTTTCCAAGCTGTCATAGACTGACCACCTATGATCCTGTGATGTGTGTAACATTCTGATTTTGTACATTTAAAACACTAATCCCATGCAACATTATTTCCCCTTTAGTCAGGCCTGAAATGTTTGCTGATACTAAAGCAAAATACAGCATTTGGAGGTTTTACTCTCTTCAGTTATTCTGTTACCTTAAGAAGACAGAAATTAAGGAATTAATTGTATGAAGCATATAAAAAATCCCAGGTAACACTGAAATATCAGAGGTTATCAGTTTAAATCAGGAGAGAAGTTGATTTCTCACGGTCTTTTAAAATGGTGGAGTAAACCTTCCTGGGCTAGGACTTCTTCTGCTCTATCACTGACAAAGACAACCACAAAGGAAAAGATGAACAGATGAGACCCTTGATAGATCCAGAAATAGTGGGAGGCTGCAGAAGCAAAGCTACAGGTAGGTGAGCCATAAGATTCCACACCTCCCAAATAAAGTTGTCTTCTATTCCTAATCAGACATCTTCCCGAGGAAATAATAGTTTTAAAACATTGAAAGAAATTGTGCAAGTTATTTTAAAATAAGTCAGTCTTTTCTGTCCATCAAGCAACCTATTTCAGTGTCTAAGCTGCCTAAGAGCTGAACCGGAGCATCTATGTCCTAGTGTAGAAGCCGTTGTACATACTAGTCCAAACATACTAGAAAGCATTCCATTGCTTTGGTCTTGTAGCTTACTTTGTAACCACAAATCCTCCAGAAAAATACAGCCTCATATTATACAATAGGATATATTAATGTCTGAGCTGGACTTCCTTCAGTTTCCATCGCAGTCACTGCAAATCCCTGCTGGCTGTGAGGACACAAATATAACACACAAAAACAGCCAAGCAAACATACGAATGATGAATGTCTCGATAAAAACAATATCCTTCTCAGTGAATTTTTTTTGGTGCAGCTGCCAGTATTCTGCAAATTGTTCACTCAAACAGTGTGTCATCCCAAGGTCAAATTAGAGCTTACCCAGAAAGTTGTGTGTCCAAAAACATAGTTTCTTGATTGCTTTGAATAAAGCTTGTGTCTATCAAGATTACTGCTATCCATAGCAATGTTAAATATAGGATATGATAGGCCTGTTTGATCTGCAAGAGAAATGGATTCCCTAGGAAAAGCAGTATGAAAACAAGTGCACTGGTGCCTTTAGATCCATGTCAGGAAAGGTAGATAAAAAAGTAGTCATTCACTCAGGGAAAGAGGATCATTGATACATAAAGGCTGCTCTGGAAGACCCTCAGAGACAAATAACTTACTAAAGCTTTGCTTCAACAACTATCCCTTATACAGAACTCCTCTTCAGTTCAGACAGGAGTCTCAAACAGTATGTTGCATGCATGGTGTGTTAATACAGTTAATAGTATAATTTGTATGAAAAGAAATAATTTTAAAATGTTAATTAGCTATTCTTGCTACAGTAAATATTTATCAGTTTAATGCTGCTATTCAGTCAAATGAATTAGAACTTAAAGCATCTGTAATATTTGTATTTTTTTAATTTCTGAAAAATATGAAGCCACCATTTGTAATGCTTTATTCTCATATTCTGGTAACTTCATAAAAGGAAGTTCTAGGCAGTTAAGTTAATCTTTGCAAGACTAAAAGCTTAAAAGAAGGCTGAAAAGACCATTGAAGGTCAGAATTTACATATTGATCAAACTGTAAGTTTATACTCTTGCAAACATGTAATTAACTTTGCTGTTATTGAATTTTGGTTCACAACCAATTTTATTAATCATAGTTTCACCAGTAATTCCACTGGACCTGAAGCATGAGTGACAGCCATCTGAAATAACGTAGAGTGCATACTAAGGTGTTATGTTTAAAAATAGATATAAATCATCTGAAACATTTGTTATTTTGAAGAAAATGTCCTTCATTAAAACATAACTCTTGGCAATAAAATGAAGCCATCTTCTGAGAATTACTGATGAGAATGTGAAATGAAGACTTGCAAATAAGTTATGGTTCAAAGTTCCAAACCACTGGACCTTTTTCTATGCAATTTCATTTTTTAAGCTAATAATCATAAATTCAGTGATAAAACAACAAAAGGAGTTTTTTAGCCCTTTCTTTTTTGACCACTGAATAGCTAGAAGCTGGTAAAAAAGTTATCTGGAAGGTTCAACCTCAAGTGTATTGAAGGGATGATTCCTTCCGGGCAGCAAGCAAGATGAACATGGATGAACACATTTTGCTACATTTAAGAATTACTCTAGAACAGTTGATGAACAACCTGAGATCTGTTCTGGTTTATACATCAGCAGCAGAAATAGTCATTTATATTCCAGCTAGATGAGCAAATGCAAGATTCACTTCTTAAGACTTGAAGAGAACACATAGGAACCAACCATGTCATCTCAAAGGACTATTCTTTGCATCCTATCCCCAAGACTGCATCACAGACAGGGGTACTAAATTCATGTAGATGAAGATGAAGGTCTCACATTCTTAAAGTTAATCGGAATGGTTAGTAACAATACCAGTCATAAGTCACTGATCTCAGTGATCCTTAGGAAGAAGAAAGAGACAAGGGTAAGGTTTGCTTTTCAGTGTCTCTGAACTGACAGCCAGTGTCATGTTCCTGCTGGCAGACACACAATAAATCTGCATTTTTCTTATCAGATCTTACCTATCCTTCCTATCTGGGTACCTGAGAGCTGGGTACCCAGAAGAAGCAGTAGATTCTCCTTTCTTGGAGACTAATGAATCTGTTTTAGATAAAGAGAGAGCTAAGTTTGGACTTTGCTGCAGACTTGCATGCAGGGGACTCACATGCAGGTGGATTGGCACTGCTAAGAATAGAAATCCCACACAGCCTGCAGCCAATTTTAAAGATGACTGTGATATCTTTTCTGCTTACTTTGCCAAGTAAGAGGACTTTGATACAAGGAATAACTTCAGGAGACTCTCTGAGACAAGTGCTCTCATGTCTAAGACATATAAAACAAAGCTAGGTTCAGACCTGAACTCTTGAAATTATAATACCTTCCAACTGAGCATGTCCTTGCTTGACAAGATAGTGAAAAAATTAAGATTATATTAAGCATTTCAGGAATGACTATCACCAATCTCAGCAGACTGCTCTGCCTTCAATACACATTGCCCTCAGCTATCATCTCCATGTCAATACAGGTATCAGCAATGAAGGTGTCTCTCTGAGAAGGGAATTCCTGACTTCACTTGTTATAGCAGGACCCAGAAGCACAATATCATACAACACTCCGGGAAAAAATGTCAGGGTCATTGATAGTATAAGCAGAGCAATGTTATGTCTAGTGACAAAATGTAGCTGGTTGAAATGTGGTTTATTTCTGTTGAAGACAGGTAAGTTTACACTGCAAGACAGTGTGTTGCTGGATAAATATCTACTGAAAACAAAATAAAACCACAAAAGTGTTATGGCCTATCACAAGGCAAAGCTAACCAGAAATGACAGCATTGCTCAGCATTCATCTGGCCACAAACTCTCTAGATGCAGAGAAGCAGTGTGTTTAGTTAGACTTCAGTTCCAATATATGAGCTGTTTGCTTGTGGATTCAGCGGTGGCAGCAGCAGTAGGCTTCTCATTGTTTTAGCATTTGGTTTGAACAAATTACTGTGTCCACAAGCAGCTGTCAATAAATCTTTTTTTTCCTTTTTTTTTTTGCTGTGGAGAAAATATGGTATCAGATTACATCAACTACCATATTCATCAACCATCACATCTGAAATCACTACATTTCTTTACAGTCTCAGGCTAGCACCTGTTATTTAAATTCCACTTCCCCATACATAAACACATGAAGCAAGACAGCAAAATGAGAAGGTGGGGTAGAGAGGACAACTTTTCTCCATGTCTGAGCTCCATCTCATCATCTTTCAGAAGTTACTCAGTGCGATAGCTGGCAAAATTAAGTGACTGCCCCAGCTATTATTCTGAACAAAGTCCCAGTGAAATCGAGGTTGCTGCAGCAGCAGGTATTTACTCTCCCAAACGATGTACCAGCCTAGAGCTGTACCAAGCAGTTTTCTTAATTGTGTGCTATTAGTTACAACTATAAACAGATTAAAATTATGTAGTAGCTATTGTACATTTCATAACTCATCCTACCAAGAAACTGAAATTCAGAGCACAGTGTAAGATGACATTTTGTATGCAAACTAAATCAATTCTATACTCCTTAGAATTTGGCCACAGAATATAAAAGAGTCCAAGCTGTCAAAAAAAGAGAAAGCTATATTAAAAAAAGAAAGGAAAAGGGGGGCATTTCAGCAGTGCCTTGTGAATGTGTAGTTCATGAAGTGTCTGTGAGGTTATAACATAGACCTTCGTCCCTTATAGCAGTTCCCAGCCAGTACATGGTGCTTGGCTCATGAAGTGAGTGCACTTTATCGGTGAAGAACTGGACCTAGTCTAACAAGCTCTGCTGAACCTCTACAGAGAAGGAGGGAAGACAATGGAGGTGGCTGGTGTCAGGCTGGCAGCAGGGAAGGAGTTGGACTTAGTCCAGCAAAAAAGTTAAGTTTTCTCAAGTGAGGCTTAGGTGTGGTAAATTAAGGAACAACTATTCTAATTCCCTTTTTAGTTATATCTCATGGTCACCTCGGTGGTTCACACTACACCTGTGGGAAATTACTTATACTGGGAATGCTGGGAAATGGCTCAATTAGCATCTAATGCTGTAGCATGCTTTCTGATGGCACACTCAGTTCCTGCAGCTGAACTTCTGGCTGCTCAGGTAAAGTGGCTTCACATCTGCCACCCTGGAAGCCATTTTTATCCCTGAGGATGCTAGAAGGCCCTTCACTTGCCTGGTGGAGTGTGTGTAACACTGCTAAAAAAGCCCTGTAAAGGAACTTACCTGACATTTATGCCTCCAGCACAAAATCCAGATCCACAGGGTTGTGCTGTGTCTTTTAAGCTTCCTTTTCTCCTTTTCTTTTTAGTAGAATTAACAATAGATGGAAGGAGCCAGAGGGGATGGTTTTGTTTAAAAGTTCTATGAAGTTGGAAGACCTGGGATCATTATCCATTCATTTTTACAAAATTCAGGATTAAATCCTGCTTTTGGTAGTGATCAGGTGACTTCAGAGGAGTCAGCAGGCATATCAGAGGCCTAAATCGAGTTCTTAATCATTAAAATATTATGTAAAGGAACATGAATAGAAACAAAGGCAAGAGAGTCTCCACTTCCATATCAATGTTCCAGATACTTTGCATTCATACAGAGCAGAGTTCATGAACTCTCTCTAACCATGTTAACAATCCTCTGGGTTTCTAAAGGAGCAGCAGGGGTTGGAATGAGAAGTCTCCCCATATACATCAATAACACCAGTCTTGACACACTGATGGGATTTCCAGGGGGTTCTTTGCTAACTGTGCCTGCTAAATCCTCTGCACAACTCAGCAGTGGTAGCTCAGTATGCCTCGCAGGGAGAAAAAAACATGAAGTTTGTAGCTGAAAACAAAGTGTGCATCTGTGGCATGTGATTTCTTGTGCGAGAACAAGTCAGAGCATAGACATTTTAAGTGCATTTTTCTTAGTGACTGATGTCAGTTGGGGTGTCTTAAATGGATATTTTTACAGAAATTAAGCACAGCAATGTTTTGCACCATGCAGTTTGTATTTCATAAGATATGTATAAATACAGTTAAGCATGGCTTCATTTGAAAATGAAGTACAGTAGTCTCTGCTACATAAAGGAGAACAGTGTGACTGATGACTAGCATGTTGGTAGTTTTGAGGAAGTGAAAAACCATCAAAGTGACAGAACTGTGCTAGAACCAAAGATCCATATAGCTCAGTCCAGTCTTGCTTGGTGTTGGACTCCTAATGACTGGAGAACATTATCAGAACCAGACAAGCACCTTTTTATTCAGCCAATCCTTTTAGTATCCAACAATCGATAGTATAAGGACACCCTATGTACCTACATCCTTTTTATGGAATTGTTTGTGATGGCCTTTTTGATGTGTGGGGATTTTTTTCTAACTGGTTTTTGAATGCATTTATACTTTTTGAGTTGGGACATTGCATGCGGGATCAGATTGTCAGCTGCAGTTGGTGTCATGTTGATGTACTAGTTTCTATCAAATAAGGATCCACTCCTTAGAAAATTCAACTGCTATTTCAGTTTCATAAACTTTTTAACTGACTCATCTTTCAATATAAGCATTTTTTTCATAATGTAGAAATAACTGTGTGCTGAAATCAGGCATTTTAATAAAGTTTTCCACAGTGATTCAATAATTTTTTTGAAAAATAAATCTTCATCTTGAAAATAACTTTGAAGTTTTTTAATTCTGAATTTAAAAAAAAGTAGATTTTGTAGATCTATATATTGAAAATCTGACTGATGTAAAAGAAAATGTTTCAAAATAGCAGTAGTACTCTATGTGTTTTATGTGCTTTTAAACTACATAAATGGAGTTCCTAATTTTTTATATCTTTTTCAAAAATTGTATTACCAAAATACAAAAAGTAGTAACAAACTAATACAATCTACTGTAAGCACGTCCAATAAAGTTTTCTTTTTAAAATTTTCACAAAGCTGAAAGTGAAGCAAAACTTCATCATGCCTGTGATTAGGCACAAAACAAAACCCAATGCAAGCAGTGCTATTTTAGCTGATATTTTTCTGTCTTCATCCCAGGCACATGTAATTCCACACTGGATTACCTCATACAAGAAAGACATTGTTAAGCTGTAGTGAACTCAGCAGAGGACCACTGAGGTGGTCAGGGCTGGAACACTTGCCCAGTGATAACTGGGCTTGCTCAGCCTGGAAAAGAGGTGGCTTTGGGAAGACATACAGGCAGCCTCTCAGGCCCTCAGAACCTACAGAGAAGTTGTTGAGAAAGTGGAGGCAGAATCTTCACAGAGGTGCATGACAGCAGTATCAGATAAAATGATAATGAATTGAAACAAGAGGTTCTGACTATGGGTATCAGAAAAAAAGTTTTTTCACCATGGGAATATTTGAATACTGAAGTTGCTGCCTAGAGAGTTTGTGCTGTCAACATCCTGGGAAGTTTTCAAGACCCAGATGGATAATGCCTTGAGCCACCTGATCTGCTCTCATAGCTGACCTTGCTGTGAGCAGGAGGTTGGACTGGAGCCTGACTATAGTTCCTTTCAGCTTAAGCTTTCCCACGATTCTGTGATTCTGGGTGTATCTGTAGTACCAATGGGATTTTACACAACATAAATGCTCCATCAGCTCACTCTACTAAGCACAGGCTGCCGCACACATACACATGGTAGCATCACGAAGAGCTGTCGGTTGAGCTGTGAGGGGAAATTCCCCTATTGTGACTTCCACAACTTCATCAAGAAAGTGGGACCCCTGATTGAATCCTTATATCCAAGGTCTCCTGGCCCTTTTTCTGGTGTAACTGTTGCATCAGGCCCATGTGTGCATGCAGGAGGTGATTTGCCCACCAGGAACTTCTCCACTCTCCATCCTTCCCCTGAGGGATACCAGCACAAGCTGGTTTGTGTGCAGTAGAGAAAAGCTGGAAGAGGCTCTGATGTGCTTACAGAGGACAAGTGGAGGCAGCAGGGACTCAACTAAAGTGAGGAGCACAGTGGCTTGACAGTGCAGACATTTGATAGGACAAAAGGAAATGGCCTTAATTGCCCATGGGTATGTTTAGGCTGGATATTATGGGAAATTTCTGCACTGAAAGGGTTGTCTAGCACTGGAACAGGCTGCCCAGGGAAGTGGTTGAAACACCATCCCTGGATGTGTTTAAAAGTCATGTAGATAAGGTGCTTAGGTGCATGGTTCAGCAGTGGGCTTGGTAGAGTTAGGCTGATGTTTGGACGCAATGATCTTGAAGACTTTTTCCAACCTAAACAATTCTATGATATCTTGGCCTGCTGAGGGGAACAGGCCTATAAAGGGGGACCTGAAGCACTTCAGCACAGGAACAAATCTGCCCTTTCCTCCGGGGCTTTTCACAAGCTCTGGAGCTTCAAATCTTGAGCCTGCAAGAAGCACCTCATTTGCCTAATTCCTGCAGTCACAGGGACAGCTAAGGACATTGGTGTGATCCTGGATAGCTCTAAGAGCTCACTAACTTCAGTCTTTGCAAGATCACGACTTAAGCAGTAAGTCTCTTCTGCCACCTTCGTTTTAATCATCCTCATTTCTTCAAGCATGCCAGTGACGGGGTAGAAATGCACCTCTAGTATCTTTCTTGGTTTGCTGTGCAACTCTTTGAGCTACTTGCCAGAACCTGATAAAATGCTGGGATTTCCATTTTGCTTTGCCTTAAACACTTTTTTAAACCAACAGAAACAAACCTTAAGTAAAAGTGAATTAAGTCCTCAGGCTTTGGGTGAATACAGTGGATTGATTGTACATATGGGAAACGTTGTCATAACAATACAGGTGTTACGTGGTGATTGTGCTAAGTATCCTAACAAACAAGGTTCATCTGGCACAATTCAGGCAAAGCCTTCAGGGAACTTACAAAATTTATTTATAAGTGAGAAAGAAAAAATATTCTTAAGATAAAGCAGTGTGGAAAAATGGAAGCCAGCCATATGCATCTTTCTTGTGATGACAAGCAGAACTGTTTAAACAGAGGGTGATCCTTCTGAGCACTTCTGCAGAAAGGAATGGCCTCAATTCTGTACTGGGTCTCCTGCCCACACAGCTTAACTGGAAACTGGTTCTCTTAACCTTAAACAACAGGGAGGAAAGGAAGAACAGGGATAAAAAGATTATAAACCTAACTTCATCCTGCTGAGTTTGGGCAAATTTTGTTTCATGTAGACTTGGGGTAACTCAATAATAGGGTGTATGAAAGAGGTGATCAAGGGAAATGTTATGGAGGAAGCAACTTTGCAAGTAGATATGGAATAAAATATTTGCAAGCAAAATATGTAAAAGGTGAAAGGAGGAATAAAGAAATTCGACAGCTCAGGGGCAAAGGCCATGATGTAGATAGATGCATTCATGTTTGTATATTTTCTTAGAGTTAAAACCCAAAATGTACTCAGCAGCATATCATCATAAATCCTGACTGGATAAGACAAGTGTTTTTCATTGTTCAATCACCTTTCCATTGAAGAGAGTGCTGACAGCTTTTGTAACAAGTGGCACTTGCTCTATTATGTGCTACTAAAGAGTGAAATGGTACAGGCTGTCATCCTATTCCCAAGTATCATGCCTTGAATGTGAAAGGGCTTTCAATGTCTGACTCAACTTAAACTGGCAGTGTGATATTCCATTTATATCACAAACCTGACTACAACAATGTTTAGGACTAAGCTTAAATGAGTGGACTTTTATAGGTGATTTGTGGGTCTGTATGTCCAAGGTAAAATTCTATCTCAATGATAAAATTAATACCAATAATAAATAAAATAATAAAGCCAAGTTTTACTGAAGTTTTGCAAAGCCAGGCATTTTTAAATGTCATAAATTATTCATTCAGGAAACATTAATGCCTTTGCTCAGATGAAACTGAGAACCTCGCTCACAAAAGTTTTGGCTGTTCTTCCAGCTTAGTTGGTTTCTGGACATGCTCTGCTGCCTCCTAAATATCACAAAGTGGTGTTGAAACTGGAAAAGAACATGATATTTCTTTCCCTCTTGAAAGCTTCGTTTGGGAGTCCTCCTCGCGAGCCCAGGGTAACAGCTGGGATCTCAGAAAACACATCACTGATGGTAAATTCAGTCATCAGTGCTCAGGCTGTTGGACACTCGGAAGTGGATTGCTGGAGCATGTCTAGACTAGCACTGGATTTGTTCTTAGGTGTGGGTCTGGATTTGCTCTCCTAGGGTAATAAGCCCTTACCCTGTCATGCAAGAAATGCTGACATCAACAGTGTCTGTGGATAAAATACCATCTGAATTAGAGTCATTAAACCCAGACATCTCTTTAGGGTCAGAACCAAGGAATTGCAATTCATACTTAAGGGTGACTAAGCATATAAATTACAGCTATTTAACTAATTCCTTACCTCACAAAGATGAATTGGACAAGGCTTTCCCAGAAACCACAGACATTTTTGACATTTCTATATGGGAACACTTCCCCAGTCCTCACTTAAAATGCTACCACAAGGTAATTTCTCATTACCTAAACTTTCTGAACTATTTTGAACTGTTTAATGAACCCAGAATATCCAATGCCTCTCTCTATGGTAAGGATAGCACAATTCCTTGCAGTTCCCTTGGAGCTGGAGCAACCTCTCAACAGCACAGTCAACAGCCTTGTGGGCTGGCACAGGAACAGTTAAGAAGCACATAAATGAACTCTAGTTCAACCTCTAGTAAGTGAAACTGGGTGTTCCCCATCTAGTCCAGCCTGTGGACAAACTGTGAGACACTAAGCCAGCTCTCTATGGCTGTATTTCCCTATAATTTTTTATTTTTCCAAACCCAGTGAATTTCCATAAATATGGGACCTGCCCCAGATGACAAGAGTCAGGATATTCTATGTTGTTTTCATAGGAACAGAGACTGAGAAGTTATTTACTCTAGAAGGTGATATGCAGTAATGGGTATGAACCAGCACTACTTAGCCCCTGGAAGAAAGTATGAAGTCATAAGTTCTTCATTTAAAAGAAGAAAAAAAAAAAGTTACAGGAATCAAAGACTTCATTTATGAACAGAGGATGCCTGCCAGAACCAGAAATACTTCTGTTGCCTGATGCTTTCTTTCCTCAGGCTCACAAAGCCCAGAAGTATCTTGGGGAGTGGATGGAGCTGAAATGTTTCAATAAAATACGCTGGAATTTTATTATCGTGAAGGGTCGCGAATGTCTGCAGTTCTGGTCATGTGAGCATCTGCATTCAGCTGTCCTGGATTTTAATGAGATGGTGAAGAACATTAGCTAGGTAATTCATGTGGCTGTTCTTTTGTCCTATAACAGTGTCTAGCAAGATTAACATTATGTTCACATTCAGATTTAGTGTCTGGCTTCCCAGATAGGAAAGATAAGAAGAAAAAAAAAATCCCATGCATCAAAGGGGATAAGAAGGACACTTGAAAATGAGAGCAGTGGCTTGCAAATGTGGATTGCAGAGGAAGGTTAGCCAGGAGAAGAGTTTCATACCCAGAGACTTCATTGCAGGTCTCAGGTTCACAGAAAGCACTGACTGTCCTGTTTCATCCCCAGTTAGGAAGAGATGAAAGCTGAAGTGAGTTCTTAAAACCTTTTTCATTTCAAGAACAAATCAGGTCAATCATACTTCTTAGAAGAAAGAACAAATGCTCACTGTCTGGGGGTTCTTTATTAGAGTATATAGCTTGCTCTTGGTCCCCATCCAGCCCTGACTGGAGCAAAAATCTCTGCAAAAGGTCTATCTGTGCCTTGACGCCACCCTCAGAGAAGCACTGTGTCAGCCCAGGAGCAGAACACTGCTACAGGGGTATCACTTGCAGCCTAAAGACAACAACTGCCTCCCAGGAAGCAAATTGAATTCTTCTGTGTATCACTGTTCAGATTTTTGGCCATAAATACCAAGCAGTTTTCTGAGCATGAACTGGTAGGTTTTCCGTATCCTGAACTTATATTTAGTGCTCCTTCAACATGCTTAGAAGCAGGAAGAGAGCAATTCCATATGTGACCCTGCCCTGAACATCAGCTTCCTTTATGGCTACGGACAAGTTACATGGCTTTTCTGCCACAGTTCTCTTCTTCACCCAAAATCCACCCCTGTTGTTGGATCTGGTATAGTGCTCCTTTCTTGCTCCCAGAGGATTTGACATTCAAAAGGAAGTATACTGTGAAATCCATCGGCACACAAGTACTTGTACACTGCATACAGCCCTTTTTTCTGGTCAGTTTTTTGTTCTCAGTGTTTTGGGGTGGAGAGAGGTTCTAGCCCCAGCTTCTTGCTGGGATCATCACACCCTTGAGCTTATCTTTCCCCTCCCCAGTGGCAGTCTAAACAACTCATTCACAACATGTGACACTCCAGATGACATGCCAGGGACTCTCTATGGCAAGCCCATTAAAAGGGTCTGGTCAGACTTTCAAGATCAGGCATGAATGCTCCTCCGAAACTGTCTTTCCGGCTCCTCCCCAGCTTCTCAGGAACTGGGGTGTCACAGCTGGGGAGAGAGTCTAGGCATGCCGGGCCAAGGCTGCTGTGCAGTCCTCCTCCCATAAATGCAAAGGCCACTTGCCTGTGAAGATATTTGAATAACATTTTTCCTCTGTGCCAGATTGCAAGCTATATGTCATGCTGTCAAAGACTAGCAATCAGCCTGATTGTTGCAGGCTTGACAAACACGCTTATTTTTAGAACTGCTAGATATTACACATTGCAGTAGATCTCTCTTTCATGTTAAAGACTTTAATCTTCTGTTGGAGTTTCTTATTGGACATCTGCCCAGAATATAAAGACTGATCTTTCTTTTTTTTCCCCCTCTCTTTGATAAAGTGTCAGAGCCTCACTGAAAGTTGTAGATGGCAGTCAAAGGATCTCAGCTGAAGTCATGCCTCTCCCACCTCTCATCCAAATTATATGTAGGGGTTATTGGCAGTATGTTGAAATAACTTTACCTTGGGATAATAGCCTTTTGCTTATCTCCCATCTATCTGTCACACTGTCTAACTTCTGTATTAACCGAGTCTACCTTTGGGCAGCTCACACAGTACAGTAGCTGTCATTCTGTCCTCACTCCTGGGTATTTAATGTAAACTGAGCTAAAGTATGTTAAAGGTGTACCAGGAAAGACAGTCATTTTTCTATCTCGTTCCCCAGCAAAGTGAGAGGTAGCCAAAAGAACGGCCCTGCAGCACTCCAGATGTGAAGTAGCACAGTACATATCATTACAGAAGAAACATTTTCTGCCTCAGGGGTCTATTAGTAATTTTGACAGCAGAGGCACTCTAATCCCACGCAGAAGAGAACAAGGCTAAAATAATCTGGGATTTAGCGAGTACCCAAAATTAAGTCCCAACTGAGATACCCTGACCCTACCATCAGACCAGAGATTGCTGCAGACTATGTTCAGGAGTGTAAGACTCAATATTGCCTGACTGTGATGGCTGGGAACAAAGTGAGAGTTGAAAAGTTGGGAAAGTTGACTTAAAAGGCTCATTTCTTTCATCCCAAATGTAAAGCTAGGTGACAAATGGCTCACAAGGACAAGGTACTCTGAGAAGCCGAGGCCACAGGAGGCATGTGAGCACCTCCTTGACCAGCAAGCTTCCCCCTCACTGCAGGAGGTTCTATCTAAACACAACAAGAGGAGGCAGAAAGGAGCTGACTCAACAAAACCTGACTGGAGCACCGTGATTAGCCATTTCTGAGAAGCAGAGATCCCAGCAGCTCAGCATCCTCCTCCCCAGGCTCACTGCTCCTTTGCACTGTGACACAAGCTCAACCTTTGTCATCCCTCAAAGTTAAAAAAAAATCAGGTATCTAAAACCAAAAAATTGCTCATGTAATAAGCCAAGATGCTTGTCATTAGCTTCCATAAATTATTTTTTATGTTTTTATTATGCTTTCCCTTATTATTTCTGTTCTCATGTTTTTCTAAACATCATGTTGTTTTATTTTTTGCTCCACACACTTGCTCAATGGGGTTAAGGATGTAGATTTTTTTTTAATCCCTCTTTACTGATTCAGATTTTAAAATGGGGATATGTACAAGAAGTCTGTGGCATTTGAGTGAAAATGTAAACCTATTATGTTCAATGGAGTCTAAAAATCAAGGCAAAAACTGTCAAAACATGTCATAGCTTTTCCACAGGATATAATATGTTTAGTTCTTCAAAGAGGAAGTATGTGGAAATCTTCTTAAGGAGGAATCATTATACCCATACAAGGTATATGATCATTAGAACTGCAAAGCTGAAGTGCCAAGTCTTTGTGCATTTAGTCATATTCAAACCTCACCACAACTGTATCTGTTCCACCCAGCCTGTTTGCTGTCCAGCTGATACAGATGGTAACATGAGCTTCTAAGGACGTGCTCAACAGCCAAACTCCACACATCAAAAACAGTGCATTGCCTCCTGAGCAAGTGTGAGAAAAGGTAGGAGAGCCACAAAAAACAGGGATCTGGCCTGGGGCAGTTCAGCTAGTTAGCAGAGAGAGTGGTACAGCCCTGAAACAGATGTAACCAACACCCTTCAGCTGTAATCATTGCACAGCTCTCATGTCAGGAGAGTCTGGGCAATATGACGATCTCAACTGCTGTCAGAGACCACTCCATGAGAAAACAGAAGATGTGGCAAACCTCCAACAAGCATAACTTGACTTGATGGTCCAGCAAGTTATTGTTGTACTGGAAAGACACTTGCTTTCCAGGTCCTGATCTCAGTTCCACTTATTTGTTTGGGTTTTTTTAGTAACAGATGGGGATTAGTATAGCTAGCCAATATGCTTAATCTCTCGAGAGCAGGAAACATTTTATGCCACTCAACAGAAGGATTTACAGATGCTAGAGGTCAAATTCACGATATCTGAAAATCTTATAGGGATATCTAAACCCTATAGGGGTACTTGACTTCCTTCTGGCCTTGGTGGGAATTTAGCCACTGAAGAGTTAGACTTTAAATACCCTCAGGAAACTGAGCCTAGACAGCTGACATTTAAACAAATTCTTGGGGAGTTACTTCTTGAGCTGTTCCCAAGTTTCAAGGATCCCCACTTCAGTTATAAAACTGGGGGGATGGGAGTGGAACAGATTATAACAGTACTTATGTAGTGAGTCAATAATCCTGCAAGTAGTAAAACAGCAACCTGCTGTAGAAAAGGTACTGTCAAGCTTGTACTTTCAAGCATAACGTTGGCCTTTCCCCCCTAACTTCATAGCTGGGAAGCTGTTTAGTGAGTGATATACCTTCAGTCACAGACCCTGAGAGTCTAATACTCCATTCATGCTGTTTAGCTAGAAGGCTATTGGAGAAAATGAATTTTATATCAGACCTGTCAATAATTCCACAACACTGGCATTTTTCCACATTTATTAGTACAGTGCCTCTCTCATATAGAACAGACATTACTTTAAAATGTTTGCTTTATCATCTCACCAGCAGGAAAATAATGAGCCCTGGATTTCACTTTGAAATGAGGATGTCCAATATGTGTCAAAACATGTTGTTTCTTTTATTAATTCCTTCCCATAATCATTTCAATGACCATGGTTTAAGTTAAAATTCAAGAGTGGAACAACTTAGAATAAGGTATCACCAATACCTGCAAAGACACTGTCCCTTTAAGGCTTTGCAGTTGGCCCCAATTAACATTCCAGTTTTATTGCATGTACCTGGTCTGAAGAGAGTGGGTAGCCACTGGGTGTAGCATAAATTGTTGGCCTTCAGCAAAATGAACAGCTGAAACGCATTCAGTACCTGACCATGCTTGTTAGGCTATTTGCTCCTTTAATCACCCACTGTACTCATGAATGCCTGCCATTCAATTATCTTCAAAACTCTCACCATGTAGCTAGACAATAAAACGTGACAAGACAGGTATTACTGTGTTAAGGTCATCTGATATCTAGAAGTGTCTCATTATTTCCTTCAGTGATTAGCTACAATTACTGCTTTAACTCAAGTATTTAAGGCCATAACTGTTTCAAATATTCGTCATAGGATACCTTATGATCCAAAGAAGTGTTCATGGAGGAAGGACCAACAGTTCCCAGCTGACTATCCCCAGAGCAGCAGCAACCCCAGAGAGCATGCTCCCAAGAATGTTTTGACCCCCAGTTTGCTCCTAAGACGCAGCACTCACTAGCTTAAGCATAGGCAGCCTACATCTTGCCTGTGCTGATTGCAAGCAGTATCAGACCTTTTAGGAAGCATCCATGTGCAAGACCAACCTTGAGTCTTTTTTTTTTGCCTTAAATTCCTCCAGGCAGGTCTGACAGGTTAGTTGAAGGCCAGAGATTAATCTGAAGCACTCAAAACATTTCCTGCAGGAGGTGCCATAGAAGCCAGAAGAAGGTTGTGCCTGTGTATTCAGGCCATGTTGGCCCCAAAGATGTAATGTTACTCCTGTCTGATAATACAGGCATGCCTGCCCCAAAGTTACTGCAGTTTCTATATGTCAATTGAGAAATTGTAATTCAATTTAAGATTAGGCTATCTTCTATTTTAAGCCAATGCAGTCCTATCCTAACAAAGCCCCTCCAGCTAATTTAAGACCAGGACAGGTTTTTGTTCCTGACACCTGAAAACATAAAGCTGCAAAAGTTAGCACCAATAAAAAGGTTACACAATACCACATTCCTCGATTTTGGGTAAATTAGATAACTCCCTGAAATCAGATACTTTGTTTCCTCAGACCACACCATTTATGGTGAGCAATGGGCAATGGAGAGCTCCCTCCAAGAAGGGAGACTCCTACAGGCAGAGGTGAAAGAGGCAGGGCTGGCAGTGGTGCAGCAGGAATCCTGATTGTCAAGGAGAAAGCAGAAAAGACCTAGAGTTTAGCATTTCTCAATAAATCTAAATTACATCCAAGATCAAACTAAGGCTACCTCTCTCCCTTTCACCCTGCCCAACCTAAGCCAAATTCTAGTGAAGGGGAGAATTTATCCTGATCTATGAGTTCAAAGGCATGACACACGTTTCACAGCAGTGCTGCAGGAGTTGGAAATAAAACCTTCATAAAGTGGTAAACAAGAACAGTCAGCCTTTCACTGGGGGAAGGGCAGTTTTACAAGCACATTGCCAAATGAAACCCTTCTCCCACTGTGGCTCATAGTGGCCCCAGTATTCACTCTGCTTTCCACATTGCATTCAACACGACAAACTAATAACCACAGCTGGAACTGCCGTTGGCAAAGTCAGCAGTTACCTCAAGCAGATGATTGGTAGGAACAGCAAAATATCTTTTCCATTACCTACCAGCAGAGCCCTGGAAAGCCAAGTGAGGGGATATGGCAGATGTCCCACCCCAGTGGCACGAGAGTAGCAAGCCTGGCTCTCCAGGACTCGCCTCCATTCTAGCCCTTCCTTTGTCCTTCCCCATCCAGCAGAAGGACAAGCCCAGTACTCCAACTTGGGGCTGCAAAATTCAGTCCTTTCAACATGGCTGAGAGGCTTTGAGCTGGCCCTGCAGACACTGCAGATCATTGCAAGAGAATGAGTTGCCAATTTTGTGTCTTGTGGTACAATGAAACTTATTTAAATAAAATCCTGATTAAGACAGGAAGCCGTGGACTTGATTCACAGCAGGGAAAGCTGAAAACTGCTTGCTACATGCCGTTAAATTACTGATTTCTACCATTTGATTTTAAAGCAGAGTGCTGTTTCTTTGAACTGGGAACAACACGGCATGCACATCATTTTGGATAATGTGTATTCAAGGTCACTTTGTTCGTTTGATGTAATTGATCCCAAAGTAAGAAACATGGGAAATATTTTCCTCTCCAGTTGAGGAGTATCTTTTGATATGTAAAAGTCAATGACCCTCTGGCAGCAAAAGATCTGTCCTGATATGCAAACGGTAAAGCAAGGTGGCCCACCACACCCTAAGGATCATGCAGCTCTCAGCAGTCATTGTCCTATGTCAGGGATGCATCAATGAGGAAACCCAAACTTTGTAGCCCTCTCTATCCCTCTCATAACTGCTACTGAGCACAGTTAGTAATGCAGATTACCGCCTTCTGTCTCAGTTACAGAGGACCTGTTACACATACCAGGCACAGATGGCAAAGTTCAATCACACATTAAGATAGCCTATAACAATATACCAATTTAATGCTAACTGTGAATAATTTGCCTCATTTTGGCCATAGTTCCTTCTATATCTTATTCAGCTAATCACTTACCAACTTTTCCATTGCTTGGCTATGACTATTCCCATGTTAGTCCAAGCAGCTTTGTTGTAGCTAATCATTTCAGATCATTTCCATTTCCTATTGGGATAAGCATGTGAACAATTCTGAAGCAAATACTCAAGTGTACTTCATACGGATAGTTGTATCCAAAGACATGAATGCAAGAACTTCCATGGAAAATGGCTATAAATAGACCCTGATCATGATAAAGAAAATACAGTTACTGGAATTCATATGTTTGTCCTTTGAGCTCTTTTCCCAGATCTTGCAAGAAATGTTTTATCTCCCATCAGCTAGTCTAGCTATGAGTTTAGGGCACTGTATGATCTTACACTACCTGAGAATCTGATCCTTTTTATACTGTCTGTATTCAGCTGTGGCAGAAAGTCACAGAAAACATATCCAATACTTAACTGCTTTGTGGTCATCTGCAAATCAGAGGAATGTATCCTATATATTAACCACCATAATGGTTGTGTTTGTTTTCAACACCCAGACACAGAATTAATGGTATTGATTTTTAGGTATCTACATTTTAGATGAGGGTGCACTGCATTGTTGAGTTTGCATCATTGTGTGTGAGAGTGAGCACTCAGCCATTTTAGAGCATCCCTTTGAAACTCCTCCCTGGCCTTCTGTAATGACAAAAGCTTATATATGTAGCTGTATCCTAAAACAATTTTCAGTGAAACCAACTTCCTTCAGCAATGCTCTGTTTTAAGGGATCCAGCTATGTGAGTGACATTTCCTTCCTCTGCAGAGCTATGAGGGGGCAGTGATAGCCCACTGTCACTATTGTGTTGCAATTCCACTTTAGGTTGTGATGGACAACAGTCAGCCCTGGCAACTGTCACCACGATAAGCTTTCATGTTTCAATCATGTTAGATCTTTCAGGAGTTATACCCAGGGTTCCCTCAACAACACTGATAACATACTGGGGAAATCTAAGGCAGGTAAATTAAGAAGTGTTGTGCTAAAACTGTTCCAATTTATCAGGGGTTTTTTTACTGGATTTGGAGGAACTATCTTTGCATCCCTTTTCTGGTGTGTGGCATTGTTACCTGCCCAACTCCCCAGCCCTTGTCTCCAAGAAATCTTACGTAGCTGTCAGTGCAAAATGCCATTCATTTCACACCAGGAGTGCTCAGGTAGCATACAACTATGAGTCCATCACTACATAGGAAACTCTCTCTTCCTCACCAAAATGTGCCACCTCTTGTGAGAGATAACAGACAGAAGGAGGGATGAGAACAAAAAGTTGATCCAGAAAAGCAGAGAGAGTGAGGTGAAGAAGACAGGTGAACTTGCCAATATGTTGGTCTATTAGCCCAGAGGCCAGTAGGGCATTGCAAAGCCTCAGGGTCCTACTAGTCATCTGAATGCAGATCACCACTTAATTAGAAAAGCTGATTTTAGCTGATGGCACTGTAGCGTCATCTCTTCACCATAAGCATCAGTATAGTAGTAGCAATGGATATGAATGGATTACTTTAACTTCAGTTATTTAGTTTCTCTGGCCAGGTGTTTGGCCACAATGAAGCTTATGCTTACTATACCTAAACTTTCTATATGGTCATTTGAGTTCCCTGGACAGTCCAGAGGGTGCTTAGTTTCCAAAGCTGGCCACAATCAAATTAATTCTACTAAATATGAGTAAGCGTTACTGATTTATTTGTTACAGAAGTCCTTCAGTGAGACCCTGAAGCTCTAAGTGACTCCTGGCTATGGACTCTGTTTATATATCGCTACTGAGATTTATATTACAATAGTAAGCCATTGGAAAGATTATTCATCATATGTAATTAAGATGTTGGTTAGCCATGACACCCAGAATGAACATTAGAGCAAAGACACTTTGTTAAATCTGTAGCAGTATTGCAAGCCATCAAGATATCAGTTTGATTGACAGATCAGATAATCTCTTTAGTAATCCTCTGAATTCTAAACACAGAAACACAAAACTCATCATCAGATAAAAATACACTGCAGTTAAACTCTACAGTAATGGAGAACAGAATTTCAGTTGGCTGGGTTTATCCACTCACTGTTTGCATAAAGTTCTTACAGCATCTCTGTTTCAAAATAAAGTTTAACTTTACCAGCATCAGGCATGTTCATTAATGTCAATGATGCGTTCTTGCAGAGGTTCTGCTTTTTTTTGTACAAGGCACTAATGATGTAATAAAGATTAATTAGTATAAGTTATAGTGTCTGAAGTGTATACCTTCAAGCTGTTAAATGTGTCAATGGAGATCCATTATGACAACAACAGGCATATTATTCTCAATAGGGATTGCTCTATTTGCCAGTATGAGATATGTGCTCATTATTAAGACAAAACCAGTGAGAAGACCCCAGATTTGAATGCAGCTGAAATAAGAGCCTTGATTTACACAGCATGATAAGCCTTGATTTTGTAAACACTATTACTTTTATTTTGTGGCGTCAGCTATTTTACATGCTTTAATTTGTCATCTTACAAAACCAGGCCAACAGATCAGAACTTCACAGCTTAAAAATCAAAATCAACTCAGTGATTTATGAAGGCTTTGTACTTGAATTTCGAATAGAATCTGTGTACCTGCCCAAGTCTAGATAGAACATCAGATGAAAAAGGTTAAAGCTCACTGAATTTTTACAGCCAATATCACACAAGGGAGTATGGTGGCTAACAGCTCATCTATATGCTTGGACATCCATAGCCTAGTTAACCAGGCATCCACTCACTACTGCATCAGAGAGTGGTGATTAACACTGCAAAGCCCAAATCCATCTATGTGTATGGATCCATATTGACAATTGAGATATACTCCCACCATCTCCTCATTCAACCATCTCTTTAACTTGTTAGAAAATTTAAACTGATTTTAAGGTCATTATCAACATATTTTGAAATAAGAGAGTAATGCAACAGTAGGATATTTGCTGCAGATTTACTGTTTAAATGTTACAATCACCAGCAGGAAATGCATTGCTTGGAACATTTTGAGTGCATGTCAGTTACGAAAATTCAGTGCTTGAACTAGTTTTCAAAAAGACCACTAGTTGCATGGAATGGGCAAGTCCTCACTACACTGGGATAGGTACATCTGAAGGCATTTCCAAGTCCCCCACGACAGTGTGGCCCCAGTGTGGTATTCCAGCAAAATGGAATAGAAAGCTCTTCTCCACTTCCCAGCCTGACACGTTAGATAGAGGGTTTTCCTTTGTACATATTTTTCAAAGGAATATTTTTTCCCATGCACACTTAGAAATTGTTTCTCAACACTGTTTTCCAAACCTGAGATTCTACCTGGGAGTCTTCTGTGCATGGCATTCCTTGAATTTTGTGGGACTGCAGCTGGGCTAGGACATTAGCCTTTACAGAACATTCAGACATCAAAATTAGATGCAATTTTCTCCAGAGTATTTTTGTCTGCTTGTTTGCTTCTTTGGTTTTAAGTTGTAGTTTGTAATAAGGTTCATTGTCTCACTTTTCTGTGACTCAAAGCTGGATCAAAGAATTTTCCTCAAAATTTCAGTAGAAAAAAAAGGTCTTTTACGAGCCAAGATCAAGCATCAATGCTTTTGACTCTAGAGAAGCTTGGGAGGAATTTACAAGTATTTGAAATTGAGGAAAAAAAAAAAACCAGGCATGCCAAAAGTGACTTCCCTGACACCTGTGGAAATGCAGTTCATGCCTCTCTTACTGCCATGGACTCCGGTTAAATCAAATGCCAGTTTTTTCAGAGCAACATGAGTAGAGATCAAGGCTAGATTTTCCACTCACTTTTTGTTGGCTTTCTGGTATCTGTCTCTTTCAAGTTCACCTTACTACAAGAGAAGGAAAGTGACGAGGGAGAAATGGGAAAGGAAAAGATCTCCTTCATCTTCTAAATATAAGTGAATGACTGGGATGAATCTCCAACACAGAAAGGCTCACCTCATCCACTCTGATGGACAACTCATAGTCCAAGGGGACTTTTCAAAAAACTTAAGGGGTTCACACCACCACACATGCACAATCTCTGTCTGAAGTCTTTTCCGTGCAGTTGTGCTGGCCCAGAGCTGGGCTTAGCTGCCACCTGAAGACTCAGCTGGCACTGGAGGAGCAGAATGACTGCTCAAAGATTTGCTCTGGTCCTAGAAATACAGAGTAATGCCTATGTTAAGCTTTATACATCTGGGACAGAATCAACAACTGCATGCAATGTCAGAGCCTAAGTCAGAAATACCAGGTAGCACATCAAAAACTTTTTCCTAGTGCTGCCAGCAATTGAAATATTAGTGGACTGTGCCTCAATAGAGACATGAAAGCCCAAAACATTGTCCATATATCACTGACTGTGATCTGCTTGTTTGATCAAGATTTCAAGATTAAAGCTGGATAGGGCACAAAACCTTTTCCACAAAGTCTTCACTTTCTCAGAAACAAAGAGAATATTCTTCCCAGTATGTAGTGAAATCACAATTTCCTGAAATAACACAAAGTGCAACCCACCCTACAGGAGCACAGACAGCTACACTGAGAAAGTGGGCAACCTTTGTAGGTTGGATTCACCTGAATCTAGACAGTTCTGGGCCACCAGTCACAGCTCCTGCCAATGGCCCCTATACTACAGATCAGGAATACTAAGTGCCAGTGTCTGGCTTTGCTTTCTGTAAGTGAAAAAAATAGCAATTCCTCCTGCATTGTTGATTAGCCTCCAATTTCCAGGAGGTATTGAAAGAACAACTAAAGAGCCTTTGCTTTAGAGGTTTGAATATGGAATTAGGACTCAGGGATCATTAAGTTTCCTACCTTGGAACCCAAAGTCTGGAACTTAACACATCTAAAAACTACAGCTCATGTTACTTTCTATGCATTAATCATTCCTAGAGTTCAAAATATGTTCATTTGCTTAATATGAACCCATTAACATTCTGTATGAACATGTATTTACTGAAGAACACATCTGTGCTTTGGCATATTTATAATTAGATGCACAGTGTATCAGGCAGTTACAAAGACATGTATCTGGCTGTGACCCACTTAAGTATTCCAGACGTGTAATTTTTTGTTTTGGTTTGTTTTGGTAAACTGAGCACTGCTACTATTTTGAACTATATATGAAAGATGTCCCAATTATGTGTGCTACACTATGAATGAATATTTTTCTGAATTAATTAAATAGTTGTAAAGCTTATAATCTCAGTTAACATTTTCAAAGTCATATTGATGAAGATTCCTAGTGATTACAATTCCTATTGATTGAAAGTCATTTTAATCAGTTCAGTTGTTTTTTTAGAGGAATGACCACAAAATAAATACTCTTTTCCCATATGAGAATATTTGCTTTACTAGGACCCATACAGGTCTGAAGCTTAAAATTCAGTGTCAGTTTACTTTGCCTATCTGTCTCCCCTGTAAAGAGAAAAACAACTCTTGTTTGAAGACACTCAGCACCATAATTTTAAATGCATTGGCATATCCATCTCCTACAGATAAGACACCAGAAAATTTTTTAAATTCCATTTCTGAGACTGACATACATCTTAGCCCATTTAAAAACCTACTGGATTGAGTTCTTAAGCACTAAGTAAGCAAGGGAATCAACTACAAAAAAATGAAAGCTAATGGTTTATCAAATGCACAATCCAAATGCTTAATTTTACTACATAACAAGTTAACTTGCTAAAAGACTATTAGTTTGTTCATATTATTCACCTGTAGTATTTTCAACTGTTCTTTTTCTTTTTTTTTTCTGAGATATATAAACCTTATACTTACAGTAAAATTAACCAGTGGTGTGGAATAACTAACATGAGACATTCAGATTACTTCAGCCTTCACAGGGGTTATGGTCTAGGATTTCTCAAACCTCATATCAGTGATGGCCTCAGCCAGATCAGCTGTCATTAAAGAACCATCACTGAAGTCTCCATCCTAACACAAATTCAGTTGCAAGTTAGTCAGGTCTGGTCTACAGAGTATGAGGCCATAAAAAATGGTAACATATCAGAGTCAATATTGTCCTCACTATCACAGTTTTCTCATTTTTACATGATCCATAAGAGTATAATCAAGTCAAAAATTCCATTACAGCAGGAAGTACTCACTTCCTTTCACTCTCATGCACACTACAGACAGGCTTACAAGAAGTGACTGTAACTGGAGCTCTGAACACCTGAACTTCTATAAAGGGCAACTGTGAAAATACTTTAAGTTTGTCTTTACATCTAATATCCTAAATGGTTCCTTTGCACAGTAAAATATCTAATAGTACAAAAGTCTTCCTAAAAAGTTAAAATGAGCTGATATTCTGTCTTTTAATCTTTCAGCACGTTGACCCTGTATGTTGCTATTTACTGTCAGATGCAGAATCCTGCAATTTCATCTTACTGGCTAACATCAGGTGGAGGATGCGCTTTGCTCACCAGGCATTGTAATGCTATAGCTGAGGACAAAAGGCCGCAAATGACATCTGCAAATGTTTTGATAAATCAGATCACCTACAGATTTTTTTATTATTATTATTTTAAAAAATAAATATCAAGTGAATTAAGACTATTTGAATAGTGTGATAGGTAAATTATCAAACAAACTTCAACAAACAGAAAAGATTCAGGATGCAGAGTCTGGCAATTTCTTTAAAATTTCACACAAGTCAAGATGACAAACAGATGGCACAGTTAGGAAAATCTAGAAGGCACAATATAGCCCCCATGTCACTTTAATGATGCTTCTGCTTATCACAGCCTATATTTTAGATCAGCTTACAAAGCATTTTTCTAAATCATAAAGTTCTCTTGAGCTCTATTTTCTGAAGACAAACTGGTCTGTAAAGATACATCAATCAAGCATAAGATTAATTCCTGTCGTAAGGAGTTGTTGTTTTTGGCACAGAAGTCAATATTTATAAGACAGAAACCAGCTGTAGTACACAAGTTAGCATAGTGCATAAATCTTTGCAGCAGGTTATAGCAAGATGATGATACTGTCCACAGGTAACACAATGGAAGCACTGCCACAACAGAGCCTTTCTAATGGTGGTCATCCATTTACCAGTGTGAGCCATGCTAATAAGGTCACACTGATTCACTTTGTGTCATTTCCCCTTTGGAAGCAATCAGCCCAAATATAAACTAGCAATACATTAGAAGAGGTCACCCAGTGCAGTAGCTCTATAAAGAGTGATCTGTTTGTATAGGACTCCAAGCCAGATCCAGCTCTGCCTGCAGCAACAGGACATGCAGCTACTGACAACAGGGCCTGGGAAGCAGATTAACCCCCCATACCTTCAAAAGCTGGCTGAGGTAAAGCACTGCTCTCGGCTTTGCCAGTGGTGCAGTACTTCATCCCATCTCTCTCATCACCCCAACACATCAGCTGTGGGGACACTGGTGGAGGCGGGAGGTTAAGTCTTGATTTTCTTTCTGCTGATTGATTTTCCTCCTGCTCAATGATGCCAGACCCCATGACAGCTTTAGGGCGGCAGAGTAATCATGGCACGGCACTGCCAGGAGCTGTGGCAGATGTGGTCCTGCCTCCCTCTCAGGGGAACGAGAGACTTGTCTTCTAATAGACATGCTGCCCCTTTCCCCATCTCTCCACCTCTCTTGCCCACCACACCAAGCAGCTTAACCACTGGAGACTGGAGGGAGTGTTTGTTACTAATCACTCTGGTTTGGGGGTTGGGTTGTTTCTTTTCAGAAGATAAGACATGATGTGAAGCCCATTGAGGCCAACAGGACCGTTCCCTTGCTTGCAAAGTGTTTCTCACCAGTGCCAGAGCTCCTGGGTCCAACCAAGGGGCTTGGCAGGGACTGTGCAGCACTGTTAGCCTCCTCAGTGCTCAGCAGTGCCTCTAGGACAATGACACACTCGTTCTTCCTTTCCTCCACATCAGAGATCCTGTGTGGTTAGCAGCAGGGTCAGGACGTGGAGGCTGGTCACTGACCAAGTGGCTCAGGCACGCTCCTTACCTTCCCAGCCTCAGCTTCCATATCTTCAGTCCAGCAATCATTCCCTCTGTGTCGTATGATGAGCTTGTGAAGGAGAGGCTATAGCTGATCTAATTTTTAATGTTCAAGGTTCTACAGATTACCCATATCTCCATCAGCCTTTTTCCCTGCACTGAAATTGTGGCTGTCAGAGCGCTTGCCACAGTGTCATCCCTTAGACAACATGTGAAGGAAGTTCAGCCTGGAAAGGTACTTCTCTCACTTCTTCAGAACTCTGTCATGCCAAATTTTGTTCTCCTCGAGCTGTTCACATGAGTGCAGTTACTCATATACAGGGCTGTTTGCAGATTCGAGCCCATGGCCTTCTCTCTAACCACTGCTGTGCTCATTTTGACATTTCCAGCCTCACTTGACCAAATTATATGCAGGTTTAGGCAAAGATATTAAAAATTTAATGTTGAATAGTTGCAGACTGAGCCCACGTGGGAAGCAGGAAATACAATAGAAATGTGCAACACTGTTATATGTATTTATCAGTGTACATTCTGCATGCTTTATAAATTTCACTAGTATGATCATCCGTTTCATTCCTAGAAGAGAAAAAGCTAGCAAATACAAATTTCTTCAAATAGGTGGCAGAAAGAAATTGACTTGAAATAAACAAAATAGTTGAAATTAAATTTTCTTGGCAAGATTTGCTTGTGTTGTTCATCAAATAAATGTACATTATGTCTTGCACTGTTACTCAGCTGTGATCCTATAATGTGTTCTCTGCATCCTGTCAGACATATGATCCTTTGTCCCATAATAGACCCAACTATCTCACAACCAGCTGAGCTCAGGGTCATCCCAGGGTCAGACTGGTTAAAGATGGCTGTCAGTTCACTGCCTGACTCACCAACACACTTTAAATCACCTTTATCTTACTTGTGCTGATGCTTTCCAGTCATCACTGTAGCAGGATGTATAGTGTCTATGTACAATGTAGGCAAACGTCTTGTAGAGTCACTGAAAATTTCTCCATGGATATACAATGTGCAATGTAACGATATAAAGAAAGTGCAGCTCGATGTATAATGTAAAATGAGAACTATTTCAAATGCCATTATGCAAGGCAGTGAAACAATGTCATTCTCATCCATCTTGCAAATGAAAGCAAAAATTCAGAGGGTGAAATATCAATTTTCAGGTCTGAAATATAATTATTACTTACCCTGAAATTTCCAGAAAAAAAAGAGTATTTGCATAAGAAGGATGGATAATCTGGGAAATGCATCACCTGATATTTTTATTTTGATAAATACCTCCCTTCAGCTCCTGATGCTATACAACTTCTTAATGTTTGTTACTAGTCTCTGAGGTATAGAAGGAAGACAGGCCTTAATTGTAAATTTACACATGCTTTATTGCCGGTGCAATGGCATGAACACATTTAACAGGATTGTCATTCCAGTTAATTATGCTGATTCTGACATGTACCTATCACGTATAAAATTGATAGTGCCTTTCAACCAGTTAGCATCACAGTATGTTGTGTCTTTCTCTGTAAGGTTAAACATGTTAGAGGCCAGAGAATGGCAGGAGAAAAGAGTCTCTGCATACTAAGTAAGCACTGCTAGCTCAACAGCCAAACCTCCTTTTAAGAGAACTGTAGATAGCTCAACCCCTGCACATGTTCTGCATTTCTTATGTGTGTTCCAGCCCCAGCCCACCTTCCCCAGGCAAAGACAACCAACAATCTTCATTAAGCCTAATAGTAAACAACACCATCCCAGTCCCTCAGAAACTTTTGACCTTGTTCACAACATGTAATACCAGGCACCCAAGCAGATGGTAACCCTTATTAAAGATCCTAAAGGAGAAGAAAAGACGGCAGAAAATAAGGCAACTATTAGAAAACACTTTGCAGCAAGGGAAAAACCAATTTCCATGTTTTCCCTGCAGCAGAAGTCTGAGTCTGTAAATTCCAGACTGAAGAAATTGAGGGAAGACTTGAAATAAACAGCAAACCACAAACAAATATCAAAGGAGAGTAAAATGCCATTCTTACCCTCAGAAGTGTTATTGTTGCTCAGATCAAAGCCTCGCTTTAAAATCTGGCACTGAAAAGGCAGATAGAAATCTGGGGAAGCTGTGCATCTCCTTTCCTTCCCACACACCTCAGTATAAATCTTGTGGGGCATTCCAGAAGGGAAGTGGAGGTACATCTTATGGTCACACCTGGCTGACAAAGGTAATATTTCCAGGAAGGAAGGAAGGAAGGAAGGAAGGAAGGAAGGAAGGAAGGAAGGAAGGAAGGAAGGAAGGAAGGAAGGA
>WTSP01000051.1:45908-55943 GCA_025331215.1 Actenoides lindsayi | reverse complement strand
GTGGTGAGCCCCTGGCACAAGCTGCCCAGGGAAGCTGTGGATGCTCCGTCCCTGGGGGTGTTCAGATCCAGGTTGGACGGGGCTCTGAGCAACCTGCTCTAGTGGGAGGTGTCCCTGCCCATGGCAGGGGGTTGGAACCAGATGATCTTTAAGGGCCCTTCCAACCCAAACCAAGCGATGATTCTATTATCTCAAATAAGTAAATCTATTTGGATTCGTCAAAACCAACTTAAAATGGGCCATGCCTTGGGTTTGGGAATTGAACAAAAAGTGAATTTTTACTTATGAGAAGTTTGCTGATGTCAGTGAGAGTTTTGCTACAGATTCACCAGAACAAGGCATTTTCTCTGCTACCGAGAAAGGAGTTTTTCTGGCTACCGAGCCAGGAGCCCGTCAGGACACGCGCAGGGAATAAACTTACACATTCAGAGAGAACCACAGCGTAAAACTTCTAGTAATGGGAGCCACTACAAAAGGGCTACAGTTATTCCTAGAGTTAATGAGAAAAGAAGACTAAGAAATTCTGACAGACTGTGCGTTAACTGTATCACGGTGATCGATTTTCACCTGGAGTAGCTAAGCATTTAACGAAGAACACTTGAATATCTTTTCATAAATAGATTAGGAAAACCTAGAAATTTTAACAAAAAATAGGCTGAATATCAGGTGGATTTTTTCTGTTATTAAATACTAACAGTGATTTTCAGGAACAGTTTTTACATGGCTACGCTCAAACCTCTGATGCTTATGGTCCATCCACATTCTTTAAAGACTGAAAGAGCTCAGCAAAACAATGTAGGTGTTGTGTATGAGAGAGGCTGGTTCCAAACTGGAAGGAAACCACCACTTCTGCAAGGAAGGATGGAGATGTGCTGCTGGAACAAGCATGTCGGCCGAAGGACCGAGGCAGCATCGCCCGGCACGCGGAGCCGGCAGCGCCAGGTGGGAAGGACACGCTCTGCGTGGCCTGATGGGCAGAATCTGCTATGATCCTGGAAGCTCTTTGAAGGACGAAGATGATGACGATGACAGCTTGCTGCTTCTCCCAAGCAAGTCTAAGGATCTTCATCTCTTTCCCACAGTTATTCTGTCATGCAACCATTTCTCCATCAGTGAGGGAGCAGACTCTCTGCAGATAATCATTCTTCAATGTCTGATGCCATAGATCTCCCCTGTTTTCCGTGACTCGTATTGTTCACTTGGTAAATGCAGAGAGAAGGGAAAGGACGAGCACTTGTTCTCTCTGCAGCCCTTTCATCACTCTCCTACATTTTTTTCATTACTGTACTCAATTTATCACTGAGAAAATACAGAAATAGAAAAGCTATAGTCTTTGCCTCGAGACGGATCTGTTGTCAGCAGTTTGATGCTTTGTAAAGCAAAAGAAACGTAGAAAATAAAATGGCCATTTCTGTTAATTGTTTTGCAAAAATCTGGTTTTAAATCAGAAAAGCATTACTAAACCAAAAATCTACTAATACTTTATTTTTCTTTCAAAGTTTCCCATCTTTTTCCCTTATGTAGAAAGCCATTCCCAGGAGCACAGACGTCACCAGGTTCCTGGGTCCCCAAGCACCACGTTCCCCCTTGGACAGGTCTTTCCTTTCCAGCAAAGGGAGCACTTAGGACGAGCAATCCCCTCCTAATCTTTCTGGCTAAATTAACATTGACCATCAGCCCTGAAGGACAAGCCCGATTTGGGCTGGGGAAGATGATCAGAGGTGCTGGGGGGTCGACTCCAACCCCCCAGCGTTGCCAGGACAGCAGCTCTCTGCCTCGCTCAGCCTCTTCTAAGGCATCAAGGACTTTAAAGACAGGGACCTGCTGGAGCAGGGCCAGAGGAGGCCACAGCAGTGATCCGAGGGCTGGATCCTGGGGTTAGAGGAGATGACCTTGAAAGGTCCCTTCCAACCCAAACCCTCCTGCAATTCTATGCTCCTATGGCTGGCTGGCTCTTCACCCAGTTGCGCAGCCCCTGCGAGGGATGTCGGTTTTGACTGAACGCGTTTTCCTGTACCACCAGCACGTCTGGTTTTTCAACCACAATTTCAGCTGTACTTAGCAAGCTAGGAGTAATTAGGTGCTTTTTTGTTGACTGTCTAATGATTCTTCTTAACTTCTTTAAGCGCAACTGAAATTGGTTCAAATGAAAAGCAAATCACTTGATTTACAAAAAAGCCCCTTACCGCTTCCTGCCGCTAACAGCCCCGTAATGGGATGCTGCGGCGTTGTGCCTGTAATGGGATGATGCCGTGTTATGTCTTTCTGCTGGGAAAAACTGAAATGAACGGAAATGAGAAAAACGTGTTTCTGGGAGCCGTAAAGAAGCAATCGCGTCCCACACCCCAGCGCGCACGTGTGCCTCGTGCAGGTGAGAAAGGGATGCCTTCCAGCTTCACACAGGGTGCCTCCGCCAAAATTAACATTGTCAGAAGTATTTTACGTGGATATTCTTTGAGCAAAGGGGGATGAGATTTGTGGGATCTGCGGGGTTACGCCTTTGTGGTCTTTTCTTCTGAAAGAGGAGGTGAAGGGTCCTGGCGAATGTCCCTCGGGTGCACAGAAGATGCAGAGCAGGACCCTCACCTCATATATTACTCTCTCTGTTTTCCCCACTACCTGGAAAAGCTTTCAGACATCTCAGAAGCTACTTTCAGTTGCTCTTCAATCAAACCACTGATAAGGATTTAATCATGTAAATGTAAATGTAAAAAAAAAAGGAAAAAAAGAAAAAAAGAAAAGGCAATAAGCTACGGGCTAAACGGAAAGTTTTCCCAGTTGGTGACTGATTGGTGCCTAAGTGAAAGGTCTATTTTAGTTGCATTGTTTAAGCTCATTTAGCACACACTGATAGGAAAGCGCTCCGAAAAATCAGGGATTCTTCCTGTGTGTCTTACAGACCACTAAATATGGGATTTATTTAAATATTTCCTCAGGCAAATTACTTTTCATTTTGATTCTAAGAGGGATTCTTCCCTGCTTCAGATCCTCTTGTGCATGCCGACCCCCCAGCCCCTCTGTCCAGCCCTGGGGACACGGGTTGTGCCCGTTCAACAGCTGCTGGGCAGGAACTAAATGTAATTTAGGAGGGATTCTGGGAGGTGTTGTCTCAGATGATCAATGCAAACTCTTACATGCAGAAGCAGTGATAATGAAGTTCTTCCAAATCATTAAAAAATGTAAATAAAAATTATACAGAAAGATTATTCTTGAAAATTCTCCGAACAGGACAAACGTTTGTCAGGTGCAATACAGCCTGAGCAGGCTTGCAGAGAACACAGCGCGCTGCAAACCTCACGGTCCACGGGAAACTTCTGCAGCTCTCTCTGTGACTCAGCAGACTCAGACCAGAAGAGGATACACAAGCAGAGCTGTACGAGCAGCACTGCCTATAGATCCCGTCTGCCTGTGAAGTACCACAACCCCCGACACCTGCCGTGGCTTTCCCAACGACCGGTTCACTGCCCGGTTCGCTCCCCAGCGCGGCACCAGCTGGGTCGGGCGGTGGGTGGAAGGTGCGGATGCTGCCCGCCAGCCGACGCGGTGCCAACGGCCCCACGGTGCCCTCCCCGGGGTTTCCGTGCGAGGTATGACAGCTTCACATGCTACCTGTGAGCTCCCAGCCACGACAGGCTGCCAGAACCGCTCTAACTCCCCCGTCTTCCTGCGCTGTTAGACACCAGCGACACTGACCCCATTTCTCCAGAAGGTGTCAATAAGCTGCTAGTTATTACACAAGAACATGCACATATTATCTCTAAAAACCCCACTATTCCTCTTTTCTCCTCAGATAACAAGCAAAATACTACAAGGTTCAACCGGAAACCCGCAGAGAGAAAATCACAGCTTGGCCAAGCCAGAAAAGCCACGTCATGTAACAAACCAGAGTAAACTTCTGTTTGCCATCCCATCACATGGGGCAGACAGAGCAGCAGTCGTGTTCGGTCTTGGCAGAGTGGAGAGGGGGTGCAGGCTGTGGGAGCTGCTGTGCTTATAGTTATATATATATACACACACATATGGACTGATAGAAACAGCGGACGTAGAGAGGCAAGAAATGGGTAACATGCAGAAATTCAGTATGCAGAGATTTTCAAGACAAAACACAAGTGGGCATAGAGTTTTCACTGCAGAATTTGATGTGACATACCAAGAAAAAAAAATCAGAATAGAAAATGAGAGGAACTCGGTGATCTCTACAGGCAAAACGAGAGCAACTGGGGGTTTTGGCGCATCAATAGTAATACGCTTGCTGCCACGCTTGCTGCCACGTGAACTCCACACAAGATCTGTCAGGGTTCAAGATGTTTTCTTGTAACTGCATTTTTTTCTTCTGGAGAACTGTATGGGTTCGATTTTTCTCCAGTCAGGCTGGATGACAGATTTACATTGTATTCCCAATATAGTTATTAAAATAATTTCCCTTGACAGTTCTCTGACTGCATCACTCCCCCTTCCTTGGATCCCAACCGATGTCTCTGCTTACTTTGCATTTAAACTACCTTGTTCTTATCTGAAAAGCAATTCGTTGTCCTTTACTCCTCAGCACGTGTCCACTCTCGCCCGTTACAAGGTGAACACGCAGTTCCCCTGCACTCACAGCCACCTGCTCGGGTGGCACCACCTTCCCCTTCCCTTCATCCGCACCGGCATGGCAAGGCCCACACCATCCCCGTGACCCCTGCTGCGATCTCGCGGTGAAGCAGCTGGACTCTGCTGGTGGCATTGCTGATGCACCTCTCCCAGCGATAACAGAGCCCAGTGCTGCCGAGCGTTGACTCTTAGCAAGCTGAAAGTCAAACCTTCTGAAGGTCAGGGTGACTTGAAAAGCAGAGTGGGCCAGAGGTGCTCAGGAAAAGCTTCTACAGAAGAGTTGTCAACGACACATCTTAAAAACGGGCCTGAAAGGAACAGAATAAATCAACGACCTCAACCCTTTGCTCCAAGAGAAGATCGAGTATTGGAGACATCTCTGACATCTGCCGGTCTCCCCGTGGGCTGATGGCTATGGCAGAGGTCTCCCCAGGTCACCTGCTCCGGCTCCCATCTGCCCACAGAACTGGGTATTTCCTCCCTGCTGGGAGGTTTTCTGAGCACTTGTCCTGTCCCTCGTGTCCTCTCCTCATAAAAACAGTGCCAATAGTGACCTCCAAAGGTCCCTTCCCACCCAAACCACTCTGGGATTCTACGATAAGGCAACTATATACTGAGCAAGTTTCAAATGAATCGACTCAATTCAAAGGAATAAAGGCTTGAATTAAGTCCATTGGTCGGTATTTATTCCGTATTTATTTTTGTTCTCACTGTGTAGCCTAGAAATGAGTAGTGATTATCTAACATTTCACTTGGAATCACTTTCCACATTATTAATTTCTTCTCTTTAGTTTCTGCAGAACTGTCCCCGTTGCAGGGAAAGGTGTTGCGAGCGGCATGATTTAATCTTCATGACGTCCCAATGACACGGGGAGCATTACTATTAATGGGGATTAATGGCGTTATTAACACTCCCATTTTACAGACAGTTAACACCACATTAAAATCAAACTGCTACCTGCCCAACAGTTTTGGATCCCCGACCAGAGACAGCGAGACTGTTTTGGCATTTAAGCACAAAAAGGGAAAAATAAAATTTGCGGCAGGTTCCTAACTTTGCAACTTTAACATTATTTTGATGCAGCTCTTGACAACAGTACCAACAACAAGCGAGTGTTTTGATCCCAGAGCTGGAGCTATTCCAACTCCGAATGATCTCAAAGGCTTTGGCCAAGCAACCCGGTGTTTGTTCAGCCTGCACAGAGGAAATGGTGGGGGGTTCTGCCTTACTGACACGCTCGGCCCAGCATCACCTTGAGGTGATGACAGGATCACCCTGTGCCTCTCCATTAACACAAACAGCACCTTCAAAAGAGTACTGTCCTAACACTTCAAGGTGTCATGTTTGAAAGCCGAGTCCTGCAGTATTTCCTCAAGCGCAACCTCGGGGCCAGCGAGCATCTGAGCGCTGACGGAACGCTGGCTCCTGGCAGGGTGTTTCCTTTGACTAGCAAAGGTCCAAGGGGAAACCTTACCGTAATTTCAGCCATGGAATCCCAGCAATAGATTCTATTTCCATCTCCCTCGTTACAGTGACACACACACACTGTTACAATACACAATTACCATCCTGAATGGCTCTGCTTACAGAAATCAATGAAAATGAAAAATGTAAAAGGATTCTATGCACTTGTCCCTATAAATTACACTGATTATTAAAGGCTCCAATAACAACGGATAAATCAAATCTGCCCTACTCTGCAGAAGTATCACCACGTTCATAACCATTCGAAGGAGGCAGCTTACTCCACTTATAATGGACTTCCAGAGATGAGTACTCAAAGTCCTGTCTAATTAGGTTCTCTGCATCTAGCTACTGCCTTGGCTTTGATGCTACAGAGGACCACTTCCCGTCTCAGGGTAAAACCACACCAGCAGCTTGTCAGTGCCGAGTAAGGACGTGACAGACACAAGTCATAAATAATTAACCATTTCTCAGTGAGAACGAGCATCCAGATTCAGTTACAGAACTTCAAAGTTAAAAAAGACTAAGCATGTTCTGCTGGCACAGCCCACGATGAAGAGGAGGCCATTCTCCCTCTGGGGGAAGGCCAAGGGGCAGAGTGGTGGAAGTATCAGTAGAAATGGTTAAATTCCATAGATGTCCTTTGCTACCCCATTGGGCCAGTATCTCCCCCGGGAGATTGGTGTGCTTTGCTAAGGAGGAAGCCACAAGATAAGCCCTGAAAGCTATTTGGGGTGCCTGGATGGACCCAGTCAGGGACACGGACCCATTGCCTCACACACCTCCCTGGAAATAGCCCCAGCTCAGGGCTTAGCATGGACTGGAGAACGGGGAACGTGGGGAGTTTGTTCATGTGTGGTTTTTTCAAGTTATCTTTCTGACAAAGGTGGAAGGGAAGGTACACAGAGCTTTGGGAGGTGTGCCAGCACAGCTCTCCACCACCACGGGCCAGGGACAGTGGCAGGAGTCAGTGAAGCGCCCGTAGGGGAGGAGGAGGGAAGTCCAAGAGCAGAGTAAGCACACTATGGGACAGCAGGAGCTCAGAACTGGGCTAGTAGGGACCTCTGGAGACGGGTCTGGTCCAACCCCTGCTCACAGCAGGGTCACCCAGGGCAGCTGCTGTGGGGACAAAGCAGAAGAAAGCGAGTGCTGGGAGCAAGAATACTGGGGCTAGAGGAACTGATGTGGGGACACCACGGCAGCATGCAGTCAGAAAGTATTTGCTGATGTTCTACAGCCTTCAAGTACTGCCTGGCAAATGTCTCACTCCCATCGCGTTTTCAAGGGGAACCCTGGGCGCGTGCAGAATGAAATCCTTGGAGCCACCCGTGACACCCGGTTCACCCGTGTCGACGTCGTTCAGCTCTTTTCAAGAAAACGGTAAACAACGTGGAGGGGACAAAGCCATTGTTTCACTGACCTGCCAACGTGCCCGCTCCTATGAAAACACCAATCAGCAGAGGAGAGTGCTCGGTGCCCAAGGAAAGCGTTCACAGTCAGGACATTTCAGAGTTGGGAGGTTGCTATGGTAATTTTCAATTTTAATCAACGATGAGCCATAGCAAGGCTTCTCCAGCTGTTAAAAGGTGCCTTTGGAACGCGAAAGCCTCATGACAACACACTACCATCAGTGGGTGTTTCTGTCAGGGTGAGATGGGATTTGCAATGTGGGGTTTGAGGATTTACCCAACATTGTTTTTATTCTTTCCACTCCATAGCAACAGAGGTTATTAAGAGCATCCTGTGAAAGATTAGTTTGGGGACTCCATGCTAATGCATCTCTCTATGCTGGAAATACCAGGCTGAGAGAGTTAAAAGCACTTTATCAGTTGAGGTCTTTTTATTCGTACAACGGCAGTTCGGGAGCAGATATGATTATAAAATCGTGAATTAGTCAGGGTACTTTTTATTTGTCACCAAATTAATTTTTAAAGCTCATTTAGGAGAGAGTATGAGATCATGGCTAAACCACAATTTTGAGCTCCCTGGCTCCTCGCCCTGGCACAAAGTGCCCGTGCTAAATGAAGCACATGAAGAAACCACTGACCTCACCAGGCCTCTGAACAGCTTCCTGGGAGGACCCAGGAACCAATCAATGTTCGATCTTTGAGTGTGTGATGTGGTGGTCAAGCTCTGATACTGCTGGGTCCAGTGCCCAGCTGTAAACGCAGTAACTGGGGCTGCTGGCCAGTGCCGGGGCAGGGAAGGTGCTGGGCCAGGGAAGGTGCTGGGCCAGTGCCAGGCCAGGGAAGGTGCTGGGCCAGTGCCAGGCCAGGGAAGGGAAGGTGCTAGGCCAGCCACAGTTGCAGAGGCGGCGGCTCAGACACCAGATGATGGGTTACTCTTCTACCCCCAGACCATGCGGGGCTATGAAAATGACCCTGAACTGCAAACCAAACAGCACCTGACCTGGCTTCAGGAGCAAACATCATCGTTCCCCATGCCAGTTCCATGTGCCTTTTCCACCTATCACCAGGGGAGGGGGGATGGCTTCCTCTCACATGATGCCTTTATAAGGCAAAATGCAGCTTGTTCTTGCTGAGCTGTATCTGGGTGCAAAGAGCTCCTTCCAAACACCCCGGGGACCGGGGAAGGAAATCTTGCCCTTCGTAAGGAGGGAGGAATATCTCCACACAGACAGATAGTGCTTAATGGCTTGTTGACATAAATTAATGGGAACTCTGAATAAGAAATTACTTCTTGTTCAGAACGGACTCCGTGTATCTGCTCTGAGTTATGAAGGAAATCATTCAGCACAGCCCGTGGCTGGAGCGGGGTTTACAGAATTCCGGGAAATTAAGCCCTCGGACACAACAGGCACCGTGTTTCTGGAGGCTGCTCCAAGAGCTTTCAAAGCCCGCTGAAGCAATCTGGTGGGCACACGCTTCCTGGGGCACCTCAGTGGCTGTTGGAAATGGAAATCAAACCGGAACGGAACAGATGTGTTCTGGGGGAGCATCGGAACCGCGACGGCGACGCGCAAACCGCAGCCTTTGAAACCCGCGCACGGGGAGATGCCTTAGAAAAAAATAACCACAGAAATTCTGCTCTAAAATTAAATATTTTTGCACCTGCTTGCTGGAATCAGACTTCTATTGCATAAACATCCGTGCTGTAGGTAATTAGACTCATAAACCGGGTGCGTGCCAGGGGAACGAGACGCGAACCCGCTGTCTGAGTCTGTGCTTATTCGCCCTGGGCTCCCAAACCCACTGTGCACTCAAGCACTTCAGGCATCCTTGAGGAGTCCTGCTGAAAATATTAACCACCACGTTATACTGGATCCATTTCACTGCTTTAATTTAGGTTTTCTGTAGTTTCTTATTTAAAATACGCAGTTTCAGGGCACAAAGCAGGCTGAGAATTTACACTGTGCCCCTGTTTTATCTCACTTGAAACCTACCTGAGTATCACACTACAGATCTGGAAATTCACGTGGTAAAGTCTGGATGAATTGAATTGTTTTTTATGACTACTACCTGAATTCCTAAGTCTGAAAAAGAAAATTTCGGTTCACATAGAACTGAGAAAGGAAAGTTTTGGTTCTGAGGACTGAAATGAAAAAAAAATAGCATTTCCTTGAGGAAATAAGAATGTTTCGCTCAACCTCACCCAAACGCCCCCGCTTCCTTTCCAGCTTACGGAATCCTGCCCAGCACAGAAAAAGGCTGTTTAGAGAAGGACAGCTGAAAAGCTGAAGGCAGGAGATGCTGATTTTGAAGAGTTCCTCTAATTATCTGCTCATGTGGATCTCAATGCAGTGCCAGGAAGTAAACTAGAGTAGCACTTAAAGATTGTATGGATGATAGAGAGCAATTATTGTAAACCTAGAACTATTTGTATTGAATCACAGAGTTACTTTGGTTGGCAGAGCCCTTTCAGATCATGGAGTCCAACTGCTCCCCCAGCACTGCCAGGACACCACTGACCCCTGTCCCTCAGCACCACAGCTCCACGGCTTGGAAACCCCTCCAGGG
>WTSP01000050.1:0-12221 GCA_025331215.1 Actenoides lindsayi | reverse complement strand
CCCCGAGCTTTTGTTTTACCTGCCTTGATGGAACAGGAGGTCTTGGCTGCTTTTTTTGTGGGTTTTTTTCTTCCCTCGGCCTTCCCCCCCCCCCCCCCCCCGTGCATGAGCCTGGCAGGGCATTTTCGAGCCCAACGGGGCAACTTTGCTGGGCGGGCGGTGTCGGAGGTCGGTTTTTCGGGAGGCGGCGGGCTCGTCCCGCGGCTCTGAGTGCAGGAATTCCTGCCAGCTCGCCTTTGTGCCAGCCTCCGTTGGCCTTGGGTGTCTTGTTCGGATGGAGCCTGGCATCCAGGCACCGCCCATTTCTTGGCGTTGAGCTGCGAGGAGAAGGAAAGGGGAGAGAGCGAGCGAGAGAAGGGAAAAAAAAAAGCTGTCTCACTCAAACTGGCCTTTCTCGGAAAAGGATCCTTCCCCGATGATTGTCCGGATAAGCGGAGCTAAATCCAGCCACCACTCCACAACAAAACCACTCTCTTCCACGGTGCGTCTCTCTTGCTGCCTTGGTACGAAATTGAACCTCACTCTTAATTTTGGGCTTTTTTGCTTGATTTTTTTATTTTTTTTTTCCTCGTGCGGTTGGGGTTTTTTGGTTTTTTTTTTTTGCCTTTGATTTGAAATAATGTTTCGTTCCTCCAGTCGCTCCGTCGCTTTGTTGTTGCCGTAACCTGCCTTCTCCCCAAAACCCCTTCCCGTCGAAACCTCCGGCCTTTGGTGCTCGAACATCCGACTTTCAGATTGGTCTCCTATAGAGAGGGATGTATAGCAGATAGGCAGGTCCTTACGTGCACTGTTTGGAGCGGGACCGGAGGATGATTTCTCTCCCTGCCCTCGCCCCGCCACCCGGGACGTCCCCGAGAGCCACCCGGGGCTGGGAGCGTGTCGTGTGGGTGCTGCTTTAGTTCCCCACCGGGCACCGCCGAGGAGGGAAAAAAAATCTGTCGAATCATGTCGGATTTGCAGTTCAACATGGCAGCCGCAGCTAACGTGGTGGGAGCTCCGAGCAGAGCGGTGCCCGGGCACGCGTGCTCCCGGCTGGCCGTGCCAGCACAGGGTGGGGGCACGGGAAGGGTGGAAGGAGGGTGAGGGAGGATGGGGTGGGGGTGGGGGAAGGAAGGACACCCAGGCGAGGTCAGAGGAGGAGGATAATTTTATCTGATTTTAGAAGTGGTGAATTACACCAGGAGCGATTCGGGAAGGAGGGAACTCGAGAGGTCTGGTTTTGTCGGTGTTAACTGTTTAGAAGCTGGCTTGTTTTCCACGCTGGCACCGTGTGCCAGGGTTGGCGGCGGGGCCGGGGAGGTGCCCGGCAGCGGGGCGGGAGGCAGCGGCTTTTCCCGGCGCGACGGCGGCCTTTAGGCTTTGGAGATGGACCGAGCCGGGACGCTCCTGGGAGGAAGCTGCTTTGTGAAGGCATCGGGATGATAAACGGGGCGACCCGGAGCCTCCCGCCTCATGGAGGTTCGCACCTCTCCCCTCGCACCCCGGCGAGATTTGGCAGCGCCGTGCCGAAGCTCCCCGGGTCTGTCCGGCCGTAAGCGAGCCCGAGGGTTCGGTCCCACCACGTGTGAACCTGGCCTCTTTCTGTCAAACTTAATTGTGTCCCGTTTGGGACGCAACAAAAGCAGCTTGTTCGCAGGGCAGGGTCCTCCTTCCTGGGCCGTCACGCACTTCGCAGGCACTCGGGAGCCATGAAAGCCACCCCACCCCCCCTTCACCAAGTTTTTCCTCCTCCTTCCCTCCCTTCGCCCTTCTCCAAAACAACCCTTTTTCAGCAGGCGTCGCGTGGCCCTACGGTAAAGCCATCAAAGTGGCCGCAAAGCACCCGGACGCCCCAGCCCTGCTCCCTCCAGCCTGCACCGGCCATCTCAGCACAGCCCCCAGAATGGCCTTGCCCTCCCTTTGTCCCCCCAAGATGCTGTCCCGGGTGTCGCGCATCTTCCCGACCCCCCAGGGAGCCGCGTGGCCTCGCGCAGCCAGGTTCGGTAGCCAGGAAGCGGGGTTTGGTGGCCGGGGTCCGGCTCTGGACCTGTGCTGTTTGGCACAGCCGTGGGGTAGCTGTCGCAGTGCCCTGCGGTTGGTTTGGCAGTTGAATCTCCTGTGCTGGGGGAGCTGAGGGCAATTGGTCATTCCTGGGGGCTGATCCCCCAACTGTGCTGGGATGTCTTCAGCAGAGCGCGTTCACACCCCGGGTTACATCCAGACCCTTCAATGCCAGGGACAAGGCCACACAAGCATTTTGCTCCTCGGTCCAGTTTTCCCCTTGTGGGTTATTTATACAAACAGGGGCTGGTGCGAAACCAGACCTTTCCCAGTTTGCTCCCACTCCCTATTGCTTCCATGGGAGAAACTGGTGGAAGGTAGATATTAAAACAAAAAAACCAACCCTCTGAAGCTCCAGCAGGCTCTGCAGCGGGCAGCACCAGAGGGAGAGAAAGTCTGAACTCAAGCAAGACACTTCTGACGTGTCCCAAGCAAAACATCTGGCACCCCTGGAAGAACCATCCGGCCAAGGGCCGCAGCTGTTTTATTCCACACAGCTCGCAGCAAAATAGGGCTTGTGCTTCCAGAACGCGGCTGAGCAAAAAAGAATGAATTCTTGAAACTGGGAGTCGGATCTTTCCGCTGCTTGTTGCCTTTGAATCCCAGGTTTGCTCTCAGGCAGCTCTGGTGTGAGCTCTGCTTCCTCTCCAGGTGGGAGACCAGGAGCTTTTCTCCTCTTTCGGCCGCTGTAACCCCCCAGCAGGCAGCAGAGCCGCTCCGGATTCGTGCTGACATTCCCGAGAGCAGCATTGAGCCTCCAGGTTTGTCAAGGGTGGCTCTGGGAAATTTCCTTTCCTTAAAAGGGCCAGATTTGGCCAAGGCAGAGTTTGGATTGTGATTTCCTTTTTTTCTTAAGAAAAAAGAAAAAAAAAAAACCCAAACCAAAAAAGCAACACACAACAAACCCCAAAACTCTGAGCAGAACTTGCCTTGGTGAAAACTGCCTGATTTACAGTGGCAGAAAACGCTGTGCTCTGTGTCTCCCCAGGCCAGATCTGAGGGAAGCAGCTTCTCCCCTGCTGGACCAGCCACTAATCAGCTTTGCCACTCCAGTGACCACTTCTGGTGGGGAAAGCAGCAGGTAAAAAGCAGGGAGACTGAATTTGGCCTTTGCAGGCTCCATCCTCAGCCCTTCCATGAACTGTCCCAATCTGGGGACAGGAGTTTAATGGGATCCTTGTAGAAACACATCCAAGGGAGAGCTGATCTGGCACCTTCGTGCGCTGTGGGGGGGACACACAGCATCCAGAGGTACCCGGATCTGATTTACCCTCCGTACCATTCCACAGCGGGTCCTCAGAAGAATCAATATCATCTATTTTCCTTCCTGTGGTTCTTTCCTCTCTCCTGCCTCTTTCATTTCCCGATTTCCCTCCACGTTTCTTCCGTCACGCTGCTTTGTTCTTGTGGAGTTGCTCATGGCTACTGTTTATCTTTGATGTTACTTGGCTGCAGCAAAAGGTGAGGTCCGCGAGGACAAAGCGAGGCGGCCGGCTTGTTATTGTAGGGTTGCTCGTGGGCACTGAGCTGTGCTGTCTGGCCTTTGCAGATGGAAAGCCCAGGAGACACGCTGGGTTTGGCATGCTAGGGTCGCTACGAGGTAGTCCTGGCCACAGAAACTCTAAGAGAAGTAGTCGTCCAGCAAAGGGCACGACCAACGTGCTGCGTGAAGTGTGGTGTGAGGAGTCTAAGAGGTAGGTGTTACATCATTGCCATGATGACAGACAAATATCACCCTGCTCGTGACAGCCTTTGGTTTGGGGAGGTCCGTAGCCCAGCTCTGGGGTGGTGGCTTTGCAAACACCTCCCTGCTCATTCCCACCAGTGCTGTTCTCTCCTGTGGCAGCTGCCAGCACGTCAGCGTTGCCATCCTGCTGGACTTAGGGACCGAGGACCAGCCCAAGGGAGGTGGCAGCACATCCCAGGGTAGCCCCAGCCCGTGCAGGAGGTTTCTCCTCACCTACATGACCATGAAAAGCATTGCGCTTCCTCTTCCTCCTCTTCCCAGTTTAAGGACTCTGGGACAGCGACGACCACCTTTGACTTGACGGACTGCTCAGTCAGGACTGTTCAGGGTCTGGTTTGAACTCATGGGATGGCCCATGCTGATGTTTCAGTGGGGACCTGAAGCAGCTCGAGGTGGGCAGGGAGGTTTTAGAAGTAGCACTGAGAATTCAGGGAGCAGTTCTCCTCTCCACCAGTCTTGGCTTGCTTTGTGCTGGGCACTGGCTCTGCCAAGGGGAACAGAGATCGCAGGGGCAGCACGTGGCATCCTGGCACATGGAGCCAGGATGGCTTGGGAGCAGGCAGCAGGACGGGAGCAGGCTAATTTTCTTGCAGCAAGTTTGACAGCAGAAGCCTGAGGGCTAGAAATGGAGGCACCACCCTGGGCACGCAAGGAGAGAGGGTCACCAAAAGCCCAGCTTAGAGCAACAGCCTGGGTTCTAACGTATTTCAAGCAGGCTGCACTCTGCACAGGGAAACTCCACCAAAAGTCTGGGCGGGTGCTGATACCAACATGATCAACAGCTTGAATTTCAGCACATCCTCTCCCAAGTCTCCTAGTTGTGGGGGAAGGATTGGACTGAGAGTCTGGGAGCTGAGCAGCCCCACAGAGAGGACTCCTGGGATCACCCCTCCAGCCACACTGCCTTGGGAGTGCATCGCTGCGGCTGAAGAGAGCTGGGATGGACACAGAGGGTCACTGATAGAATCATAGAATTGTTTAGGTTGGAAAGACCTTCAAGATCATCAAATCCACGAGGGTTTTGCTCCTTCCTCCAAGCGGGCGCTGCACAACAGCAGGCGATGAGAGCCGACCGCTCGGCATGTTTCAGTCTCCCAGAATAAGAATAAAGATCAGGTCTCCAGCATCATCTCCCAGTTCAGTCTGGCCAGTCATCCTGCAGCCTGATGGGGCATTGCCTCTGCAAAAGCTCCTTCACTCCCTGGCTCCGTCAGCCTTGTACTGGCCAACAGGAACAAGACCATCCCAGCAGTGGCTGCATCTCAGCAGAGACGTGGAGACGCACGATGTGTCAAACCCAAACGGGTCTTCATTGCACAGCTTGCTCTCAATTAGTCTGGAAATCTTGGCCATTCAGAGAGGCAAAGGCAAAAGAAGAGTCTGGCAAGGAGCTCCCAGAGCAGGGAAATGTGAGCTGGTGGAGCTGACAGCCAGGACAGGCCCCTGACCTGGGTCTGGGTCCAGCCACGTGTGCTGCAGGAGCTCCCATCTGCAGCTCAGCTTTGCAGTCTGGGCCCTCCCCTGCCCAGGGGACTGGTCCGAGATGTGGTTCCCAGGGTAGGGGAAAGGGCTAATAAACAGAGACAGGATAACGAAGCAGGTAAAGGGCTTCCTGTCCTTCAGGGCTCAGGAGGAAATCCTGCAGCTGGTGAAGCTGGAGACGATTAATGTCCATTTCTCCCTGTGTAACCAATCCATCTGCTCATCACCAGCGCACACCGCGTCGCAGGCAGTGCCTCCTGGGCGCTGGTTTTATCCGTGTCTGCCACGGCCACCCCAGGCAGGCTGAGAACAAGACTCTCTCTGAGCTGTGGATGCCTTGACCACATCTGCTGCCTCTCCCCACCAGGCTCAGCAGCGTAGGTCAGGTCAGATGGAGACTCAGGAGAGCTGCAGCCAACAGACCGGCTCCGATTGCTGCAAACAGCCCGACCTAGCCCAGGAACAGGCGCCTCTTGGGAGGGCGGGAGGGCAGGCAGACATCTTCTCCAACGGGCTTTGAACAGAAGTTCAAAGGGAGCTTTGTAACGTGCTGATAAGCTCAGCTTTCCGGATGCTGCCTGCTCCTCTGAGCTCGGCTTTACTGCAAGCAGGTAAAAGTGGATGAAGTTCATCTGCCAGGCTTGTAAAATCTTGTTTGTCGCACAGGATCCTGAATCCGGGTTATATGGTGCCCATGTGGTCATAGAAGGGACTGGGCTTTCAGTCCTGCTCTGTAGGAACACTGGGTAAAGTTGGTGGTGCAGGATCCTGAGGCTTCATTCCACCTTCTTTTCCTCAGCAATCTTGTCTAACTATACAAGAACCCTGTGGCAGCCCTAAATTGGCTGCCAGGACAACATGTCAGCTGGGGCTGAAATGAAGTCCAAGGAGGAGCTGGTGTGTGGATCTATGGCTTTTCATGATGCAGTGGCACAAGCTTACATAGTCCTTTAGGGCCTTCTGAAAGGTCCAGCTTGGTGACAGAGTCAGGTCAAAATCTAAGGCTGTTAATCCCCCATCCTGGCATCCTGTGTACTCAGACAGCATCACCCTGAACTTCTTTTAGCTCTTACTTGTGTCTCATTTGGCCATTAGGGTGTCTCGAGGGATCCATTGTACCAGGTGCTGTCCACACATGGCCACTAAAGAAGGTCCCTACCCAGAGCATCTTGCACGCTTGGCCCAGATCTCTCCTGTGTGGTGTTAAGTGTTGCAGGCACCTGAGCTTCTGCCATCTGCAGAGCACCAAAACATCACCACTGGCCAGAAACTGTTTGAGGTGCACATCACAGATTAAACATTCCATGTTCCTCAAGGGGTACTTCTTGCTTCACTGCTAAATACAACCTGTCTTCAGCCCCTATCATATTGCTCTGGACTGCTCTTCGGGTCCTAAATCTTCCGATTTGTGTTTGTTTTGGAATGTACTGATTTACCACTAAAGAGTAAATGAAAAGCGAAAGAAAACAGCAGTACTTGTTTGCATAGGCCTTACATTGTTCTGTGTTCTGCTGCTACTGAAACGGAGGCGATAAATCCTACTCCCTGGACAGAGAGAGAGGGGCTTGGGTGGTGGCTGTGTGCAAGCAAGGTCAGGGAAGATAAACAAGCAGAAAAAGATTGGGTTGAGAAAGCGACAGTTGAGGATGGCCAGTCAACTGATGGGGCGAAGCCAAGACAGCACCATCAATTAGAAAAAGACATATTGAGATTATTTCTCCAACGCATTTTTTTGCATCAACAAAGAGGGAAGAGAGATGGATCTGTGTTATGGTGCCTGTGGTCAAACTTGGCTGCAATTAGGAATCCATACAGTTGCTGTGTTGGAAAAGGCGAGTTTTGTAAAGAATTCTGCCTGTAGAAAATCTGCCCGTGGTTCCAGAAGGGCTCAGTCAAAAGGGTGATGAAAAATCTGTCTGTTGGTGTCATCGTCAGAACTGGTGGAGGTGGGAACATTTGCTAATCTTGCCTATTTTAGGGGGCCTGCTTTCAGCAGCAGCTCATTGCTGAAAAGGCAGCTTGGAAAACTCAGCCCTTAAGAGTCTAATACAACACCCGCCTCAGACTAGATCATAGTAGAAAGAGGGATGTATTTTTCAGACCATAGGTTCTTCCCTGCCTAATTACGATTTGCAGCTTGCTTTGCCTTGTGTAAATGGCTGTGACATCGCCTTGGATTTTCTTTGCCAGCTGGGGAGGGACCCAGCGAAACCTGCAGAGCTTCAGAGCTTGCAGAACCAGAGTGGAAGAAGAATTTAAATTTAGTCTCACATTTGGAAATCAAACTCAACCTCAGCTCCCTGAGGAATCAGAACTGTCACAGTATTTTTTTCCATCCAGCCCATGCAGGATGGCCTGGGGACAGGCTCTCTCATAGGGGGTAGCTTTTGGCACCCTGACAAAGTGCAGGCTCTAGATGGGTTGCTGTATTCATGCCTGAGTAAGGCAAACGACCTTCCTTGGCTCTGGTGGTTACATCAGTGTCAGAACTTTTCAGAATTAGGTTACAGCCTCCACTGTGGGCTTTGACTTCACTGTTCAGTTGCCCCTGTAGACACAGAAGGCACTTGAAGCTGCATGAAATGGCCTTTGGATGAGCTCAGGACTGGCCAAAGTTTAAACATGGTTTGGCTCGTGGGATTCATTGCAGCTGCCACACTGAATCCAGTTTGGGGTGGGTCCCAAGTGGTGAGGAAAGCGAAGCCACCTCTTACTTTAGCAGGCAGAGTGCTCTCTACCACCATCCATCTTCTGGAAGAGAGAAGAGAAGCTGCCTTGGATCTGTGCAGTCCTCCAGAGCCAGATGACACACAGGTCACAACCAGACTGCTGGGTACATACCTAAAAGACTAGCAACACTGTCAAAAACCCAAGCTTGGATTTCTCCACTTCCATGGTCTGGAGCCCCAGAGCTGCATTTGCAAGAAGAAAGTCAGATGCATCTTCAGCCTTGATGAGAGAAGCATCATGGAAGAGCTTGGATGGACACTGGCAATTCGTGCTTCAGATGGGTTGTGGCAACAGCATGAACAATGCAGATAAACTCAATGCTCTTCTCTCTGGCTGAGGGCAAAGTGTCCCAGCTGATACCAACTGGGAGCCCACCCTTGTTAAAGCCAGTATTAGACCTAGACCTTCAAGAGATCTACCACCTCAAGCAATTCCAGTGTTCAAAGCACATTTGGTTAATTGGCACATTAACTAATTAACATTCTCAGCATTCCAGGTAGGGAGCATCTATCTCCCAAAGGAGGAAACAGAGGCAAAGTGACTCACTAAGACTGGATGCAGAGCCAAAGCGGCTGCTAAGTCTGTTGTTTTTTTCTCCTTCCCAAATGATTTTGTTGTTGCTGCTGCTGCCTTATGTACATAGTTCCCCTGAGACGGAAATAGAGGAGTCTTAAAGACTCCCAAGAGATTGTTCAGGCCTGTTGGGGAAAGGTGATGCTGGACAAACCTGGAGAAGAAAAGAATCCATCCACATACAGCCAGAGAAGGCAATCTGGTTCACCCACAGGCTTGCACCAACTAAGGGAAAAAAGCTGATGCCATTTCTCCCCACTCTTAAGGAACGATTTCTCATCAGCAAATGAATAAAATCCCTTTGCTTCTTACGCACCTTTTCATCCACTCTAAATTTCATCAGCCAGAAGCAAAAAGGCCAGTGCAGGGAGGAAAGAGCATGTGAGAGGTGGTGGTGGGGCTATGCTTGTATCAGCTCGCTGGGATGTGAACAGACCAGCAGGACAAGACCTGAAGAGGCTCCAGCAAAGAGCCAGAGGGGAAGATTTGATGCAGAGGAAGTCCACCAACTCCAACACATAATGATGAGCAGCTGATTTCCACAGCTTTACAAAGTGGTAGGAAAAAAGAGAGCTAGAGCACAAGGATAGAGTTCTCTGGCTTGCAAGATCCGTGATGGCATCACAGACCCTTGCTCATGCATCCAGATCACAAACAGAAAGGGGAGTTTTGTTCTCCCCACCCAGCTTTGCTCTACCTACTATCAAGTGACAACCCTTGGCAGCGAGTATATGTGCATAGGAGAACGAGAACCAACTTCTGCACTCAGTGATACATTCCTGAGGAAGAAAGTCTCCTGGGGCTGAAGTAAGGGCCCATGTGCTCTACCAGTCCTCTCCGCTCCTGGCTGTCAACCAGCTTTTACCCAGGCAGTAAGACCTTCACAACACTGGAAGCTTGAACAGCAACATCAAGGGTCAGCTTTGAATGGCAGCTCTGGTGGGGCCACAACAGCAGGATCTGAAATCAAACAGCCACAGGAGCGAGCGGCCTGTCCTGTAGAAGGGACTCCTTTCACAACCACATCTTAATCTAACACCAATTTACTAAATCCATGGCAGCCCAGATTGGAGGCTATAAAAATATCCCCCTGCTCAGCAACTCCTCCCTTGTCCTTTGTAAAGCTCTGGCATTTTAATCGTATTCACACCTCCCTCTCCCACCACAAAGCATCTCAGCTCTCCCAGTAACCCAGGTCCACAAAACCCGTGCATTTGTGATCTCCTTCCCGTGCTTACTCCGATCCCTTCCCCTCCAGGTGCCTCTGAAGCACATCCACCTCACCAAGGTGTTTCTAAATGAGACTGTTTGGTGCCAGAGCAGCTAAAATAGTTTCTCCTTCCTAGCTTCAAACCAACGTGCTACACACGGCCATTTCTTGACCTATTGCTGCAGACAACTCGAGCCCTTTGGTCTTCCTTCTGCAAGCTGCCTTGATGTTGTTGCTGGAAGAGCGTTACACAAGCAGTGCAATATTATTTCAGTGCAAAGGCCGGAGGTTTCTTATGAGCCTTGCCTTCCCAAATCCTATTAAAATAAACCAGACTCAGATCGCTCAAATGCCTTCCAAATTCCCAAAATGCAAGGTTAATAAAAAGTGCACAAACCTAGCTCTGAAGTCTCATGGCTCCCCACCAAACCAGCGTGAGAAGTCAGGCCGGGCAGACCCTTGATAGAGTTTGTGCCAGGTGATGTGTATTTTCAGGGACATTTAAAGAAGTCTAATCAATCACAGCAAATTAAGCAATAAATCCATAACAGATTTCACCTGGACATCTTGGATCGCTTTGCAGCAAGCTGGGGAGGCTGGGGGAGTGAGGAATGATGGTTATTAAAAAAACCTAAGGATGTTAGGTTTCTTCACAAGATAATTCAAGATGTTGGGATTATGATTCTGCTCCCAATTACTGTGCAGAGAAATTGCCCTCCCCACTGCCTAGATCAAGCTCAGCAGCTCCAGCCTCCAGTGCTTAAATTTATCCCGTGTGCCTGTGTCACAAAGTGCCTTCTCCAGTTAACAACTTTCCGTACAGGATTTTCCTACCAGGTCTGTAAGAGCTTCAAAACTGTGCTAGGTTTTGGCATTTCCAGTTCCCTGCATCTTTAGGGATGTAACTGGGGACCCTCACCCATCCTAAACCCTGGGAATAGTCCTGATTTCCACCACTTGTCTCACCTACAGAAGGAGAAGGCCCAGGGGGTGTTTGATTCGTGTGTTACTAAGGGACTTCCCAGGCCTGGTGCTCTCACACGAAGTCACGAGGTGCTTGCCTTGCTTTAAAAACCTCTAGGCTGGGTTTGGTCAGGACTTGAAGGGACTTAACCACTGGTGGAGGGTGGGATTCATCTACGTAGCTCACTGGCTTCTTCAGTAAGGCTGCTACAAGGGCACTGAGCCCTGTGCTTTAGGGAGAAGAGCATTGGGTGAAATGCCTCTGTGGTCCTTCAAGCCGTGCTGCCTGGACGGGCACCGTGGCATTGGTCTGTGGAAGGGCAGAAAGACAGATAAAGCTTGTGGAGCTCACGAGGAGCTTTGCAGGCATGAGGTACTGATGGACAGAGCTGGCTGGTCACCGGGCAGGCAGGGCTGCCGGCAAACCCCGTCCTCCAGCGCTCGCGCAGCCCTTGACGAGTGCCGAGGGACAAGGACAGACCCGCACCACGCCTCATGGGCAGGTACCAGGCAGCTGCCCGCACTGTCCCCTGCTCGAGAGCAGAGAGGTGTCATCGGAGGCCAGCCCAGCCCCTGCACAGGCCTCAGCCATGTGGCTCCATTTCTGAGGCACGGGACGAGCGAGGAAACCTCGGATCGCTCCTTGCCGGGGCCTCTGTGCCTCAGGCACCATTAGGATCTGGGCTGTAGAGGCCATGCTGCTGCTGAGCCGCCGTCCCCAAGGCCTCCTCGCCTGCTCTGAGTTCCTCTCCCCCTCCCCGTGGGTGTTATTTACACCGTTTCCTGCCCAGGGAAGTTCAGGAGTTTGACGTTACCGGGTTGGTTTCCGCTCTCCTGCCCGGCTCCCATCGGGAGTTCTTGCAGAGCCCGAGCCCCACGGTGCCAGCCGTGGCCACGGGCAGCATGGAGGTGCCAGCCAAGCCCAGGGAAGGCAGAGTAACCCCTGTCAGCCTGGACAACTCGAGCTCAACCGGCCCGGGCGGGTTGCAAAAGCCGACCCCACGGCCGTCCCTCCGCACGGGTCTGGCTGCAGGGCTGGATGCGGCCGCCCGGCCCCGGCGGGAGGAAGGGAGGACACGCCCGGGCATCGCCACAGAGCTTTTGGGGTCCTGCCGAATTGACGCCCCCCCCTCCCCCCCCCCCCCCCCTCCCCGCGCGGCCCCCGCGGCCCCCCGCCCCCCCCCCCCCCCCCTCCCTCCTCCCGGCTGTGCCAGGCTGCAGGTGCACCCAGGCTCCAAGAGACACTCTGCAAAGGAGCTTAAATGCTCGTTAAAAAATTACTGATTTGCTCCTCCCCGCCCAATGGGGATAATAAAACTTTGCTGTCAGCTGTTTTTATTTTTTCCCTCCCCCTGCACGGTTTCCACTTTCAGAATAAATGCAAATGAAGAATTTTTTTTTTTAATTTTTTTTCTTGATTTTAAAATGCATTTCCAACAGAAGGACTGATGGAGAGGGCTGGGTGGGGGCTGGGGG
>WTSP01000049.1:3983-17022 GCA_025331215.1 Actenoides lindsayi | reverse complement strand
TCTGATCATTCTTGTGGCCTCCTCTGGCCCCTCTCCAACAGGTCCATGTCTTTCCCGTGCTGAGGGCTCCAGAGCTGGGTGCTCTCCAGGTGGGGTCTCACCAGAGCAGAGCAGAGAGGCAGAATCACGTCCCTCACCCTGCTGGCCACGCTGCTTTTGATGCAGCCCAGCACACTTGGCTTGCTGGGCTGCGAGCGCACGTTGCCAGCTCATGTCCAGCTTTTCATCCAGCAGCACCCCAAATTCTTCTCCGCAAGGCTGCTCTCAGTCCCTTCACCCCCCCAGCCTGTATCGATACCAGGGATTGCCCCAACCCAGCTGCAGGACCTTGCACTTGGCGAGCACAAGATAAGAGCTCCAGGATAAGCGTACAATAAAAAGCATAGTCTGAGACTCGGCTACGACACAGTATGGCACTCCTTACTACCTTGAAGCAATCATATACTGTAATAAACAGGCCAATTTGTGAATCACCAGGGTACAAGCTGTGACTGAACCAGACATCTGTAGGTTACACGGGAAACGCCATTCTCCATTAAGCCAGTGACTGGTCAGGAGGCACTGGGCCAAATCTTGGCACAAACTATTTTTAAGTGTCAAGGAACTGTTTGAAGGCACTCAGCCATCCTTAAGAAAGAGGCCCAGCCACCAAGAGAGGAAAGAAAGGAGACAGGAGGGGCGGGGAAGAAGAGGAGGATGAGAGACACAGTGCAGTATCAGAACTGAAAAGAAACCTGATTTCCTCACAGGTTTCAAGTGGAATAGCTGACTTGACATTGGTTATTTTATTTTCCTGGTATTAAACAGCAGAATTACTTCATTTTGCCCTCAACTGTGTTTGTGTGTGTGTGTGTGTGTGTGTGTGTCCAGCTCTCACCTCCAACAAGCAACCAGCAGTTAACAAAAATAGACTTTTGCATTGTTCTGTGGATATGCCAAAATAATTTCCTGTGCCAAGACCTTCTGACCGTTTCTTCAGAACAGCTTAGGAAAGCCTGCCAAGAAAGCCTTTGTTTCTCTCCTCACCAAGAAGCCAAGATATCAAAGGTGAAAAAAATCCTCTGTCAGTGAAACGTCAATTTTAAATGGCTCTCTGGGTAAGCTCTGCTGTGACCCCTCAGGTCCCCATGATATTTATACTTCTTCATGAAAGAAATGCATGTTTTCAAGTCATTCCTAAACTGGAAATCTGAAGAAACTAAAGATTGACAGAAGTTTGCTAAGAATATAAAGGTCAGCATGACTTGTTGTGTTTGAGGACGGGCAAGTTGTCAGTCACATAGCCTGCTAAGCAGAACAGGAAAGGAGGGAGCTCTGGAGCTCTTCTACACCCTTCTGCTCTGTTGAAGTGGGGCAACTTAGGAGCAGCCCTTTCAGCAAGTGCTTTGTCCAGACCCCCTTGTTTGAATACAGAGGTCATCATCAGCACAGCTTAGTATTTGCTGCAACCTAACCACAACTAGAAAAAAGCACTTTCAAAGACCGGAGAGTTGTCACCAGTTCAAGGGCTGGCAGCACGCTGCAGCTATTCTGTCAGCTATCGAGCAGGTGGCACCAGTATAAAAAAGGCTGCATTTCCAGTCAGAGCACACTTCTTTCTAAAAACAATCTCTCTCAGCAGCAACTCATTCATAACACTGCAACAATTACAACAGCCCAAACAGCAGCACAGTTTCTCTTTTCTAAAAATAAGCTCCTATTAAAGAGCTTTTACAAGTAATTTACCCATTTCCCCCCCTCTCGTTATCTTTCAGGTAAAGAAATTTCAGTAGAAGTTGAGTATTTTCTAATTATGCAATAAACTATTCTACTTCAAAGACAGAGCTGTCCGTGATTCTTACCTGTTTGAGTACATCTAGTATGAGCTCGTTGAAGACTTCGTTGATCGCCATGGACACCGTCTGCCGGTCCATGCCTTTACTGAACTGCCCGCTTCCGACGAGGTCAATCAGCTCCCAGGCAGAAAGGCCCTCTCGGCTGGTGTTGAGTGCAACCTTATAGTGGTCAAACTGCTCTTGCTGCCAGCCTGCTCCCATCGCTTCCGTCAGCTTCTTCAGTAAATATTCAATCTGTACAGAAACACAAACAGAAACGAATCCTTGTCAGCAGGCATGGAAATGAAGGGTTTCAGAGCTGTGGAAATGCTTCTCCAGAGCCTACAGTACGGCTGGGTTCCTGGGCTCACACGGTGGCCCCTGAACGTAGGTGGTTTAATTAGCAAAGATTTTAGGCTCCTGTCTGAGATGAACTTTTGACTGCCAAGCCCATCCCACAGCTACTCTCTTCATGGTACAGAAACAAAGAATTTAACCTGACAGCCTCTTTTAATATTTCAGATTCCTACAGAACACATGGGACCTTCCCTGCAACAGCTTCCTAACTGTGATGACTGAAGCCTGAGAAAACAAGACATTTCAAAAAGTGCTCTTGCAAGGTAAAAAGCTAACAAATTAGAGAAAGAAAAAAAAAAGTAAAGTAAATGTGTCAGTTTGGACAAGAAATAAAATGAAAAACTACCAAGGTACGATCACGCAACTTAATCTTCAGCTGACCCTTCCTCTCCAGCTCTCAAGCACTCCATCACTGGACATGATCTTGGCAGATGTAACAAGACAAGTAAAAGAATAGATTTTTCACATCCCCTTTTATTGTTTCCAAAATAAACTTTCCTTTTCCTTTAATCTTTCATCATTCTGTAAGCAGTACCATACACAGGGTAATAACACTAGTCAAAATAAACACAAGAATAAAAAAAAGAGGGAAAGAAGGATGGATTTCTTATTTTGTCTGGGTTTTATACTGGTTTAGCTCCTGACTGTTTGCTCTTTAAACAACAGTATTTTAAACTAAGCCCTTTGAGCACATATAAAATGCTTTTAATGGTTCTTTAAACAAAATAATTGGTGAGAGCCTTTATAAAAGACCTCTACAGAAAGTAGAAACTTAGAAACATGGCTTTTAAGACTGAAGTCACAGGACACCGATTCCACCATTTAGCTCAAGTTTGAAGACAGAGCAAGCTAACGTGGCCTTCTGCTCCCCTGGGTGATGGCTCACTGCGTTTCCTCACCGGGACAGTCTGCTCCACTTGCAGTTCACCTCATTTAGGTGTGGGTTTGGAAACACCGGGTGACTCGGGAGTGTGAATGCCATTCTCAGCAATGACTGAGGTGCACAGTATGAACACACCTCGTTGAAAAGCGCTGGAAACAAAACGCTCTCCAGGACTTCAGGTTTCTAATCACCAATGCTGGTTTGCCTCTTGATCCTCGGCAGTACTTGAAAACACAATGTAATTTCTTCTACAGGTAAGAAAAATCCCAGCTGAGAGAGCCAGGGGATGTTTCACCACAGAATAAATTAACTTTTCAGCTACAGCTAAGGTCACTTTTCGGCTGGTCTAATAGGCCTTTGAGCACCCAGCATTCTCTCTGTAAGAGATCTGGAAGTACAAAGAAATAAATAAGTGCTTTTTTACCACATATTTCAGCAGAAGGACTCACAGGCATCACAGATTTGATGCAGGATACATGCTAATTTTGTGACTGCTGCTTCTTTCTCTCGCAATCAGTACAGATAAATCCCTTCCTTCCCTTCACATCTGTGATCAGGAGACACACAAGGGTGTAGCAGAACAGGCTCATCTGGCAAAGCAGTACATTTCCAAATTCAGCTCAGAAACTGTCCTTAGTCTCACAGCCCCTCCTCTAGCAGCACGTGGACTAACGCTACAGCAAAATGGAGAAGCCACCGAAAGCTGCTGCACTGTGGAGAGCAAAGTTCCCACTCTGCTGAATGAGCAGGAAGCACGTGCCCCCGGAGCTGCGGCTGCTGTGGAGACCGAAGAGAAGAGGGGCTGGCCAGGCACAGGGCACCCCTCCGGCGCTGCAGAACTCAGGCAGCGCACTGCTTTCCCCTTCGGCTTCACCAAGCGAGGCACTGCAGTATTTTTAGCTCCCCGTGCAATTCTTACCAGCAAAGATAACACCTAAAGAGAAGAGGCCTCTGCAAGAGCGCCGTTCAAATCGCAGAGAAGCGCAGGGTACCGCGCTCGTGCCAACCGACAGAGAGGAGCCCGCGCCCGCCATGCCAGGAACGGCCGGCACCCCTGCAGCCCTGCTTCAGCCCACCACGGGGGCACGTGCCCGGGATCTGCCATGCCGGGCTCTGCCGTGTCTGGGCTCTCTTGTGCCCGGGCTCTGCCGTCTCTGGGCTCTCTTGTGCCCGGGCTCTGCCGTGTCTGGGCTCTCTTGTGCCCGGCTCACCGCTGCTCACCAGGGCAAGCCGCAGAACTGTGCTTTGCGGTGGTCCCGTGCACGGCTCTGGATCGCCCGAGTTAATGGGGTCACATAACAGCAAGGGAGTTTTAGCCCGCCCTCCCAAGCAGCCAACACATAACTTGGACTAGACTTCTGTAAAATTCGGTAACTACTTCCTTTTAAAATCCTTAAAATATGCTTTGCTAATTTTCACTCTCCGAAATCCTTAAGTTAAAAAACTAATCCAAGGCTTTTGAGCATCAACGGCCATAAATCCTCAGCATTCAGCTAGAGGCAGGAAGCAGCTTACTTCCTACTCCAGACAAGTTTCAGAGAAAAGAAAAAAAAAAAGCAGCCTTTCACAGCAAGCAGGAACAGTAGCACTGTGAACTTGTTTCAAAACAAACCTCCTAGAACCTGGATTCAATGAGCTGAAATGAGGTCCAGCACCAAGACAGGAGTAATCTTTTTTCCCCATGTTCAAAACACATTTTGCCCCTCAGCTCAGTCCCTCTGAGCAGTGTCGGTTCTGTACTTCAGCTGAAAGGAAAGCTAAAATAACTGGGGCTTAATTAGTAGATAATATACCCACCTAAATGCTAGACAGTAATTAAAAAAAAATAATTATAAAAAACTTAATGAATGTTAACTTCAGAATGTATTCTTCCAAGATTTCACAACGTATTCCACTGCTCGAGGCATGCAGCTCTCAAATTCCTTCAGTTAATTATCTCACAGTACTTGGACTCACGTGCAGACAAAGGGATGCACACACACCATAAAAAAAAAATCATACTGAACAGATATTTTCCCTTTTTTGATCAAGCCAGAGGAGCAAAATGTCCATCGGACTAATGGTCTAGAAAAGCAGCAGTGCAAAACTCCTGGCTAGTGCACGTTATCATGTCATGCACTAAAAATGCCACCATGTCCTGCCCATTAATGTCATTTGTACACCTTATTTAGCCTGCTAACCCCCTCATCTACAAGCCACTAGCATGACCATGAATATCCTATAATCCCATTAAAGTACATCAAATAGCTCGTTATTTTCAAATACATTACTTCTTAACTGAAAAAGGACATGTGCATGTTACAATTTAATTTCTACAGCTTTATCTTGCATTCAGATCACTACATGGCTAAAGTCCCCAGAAAAGTTTTATCTGACCTATCTGCTCAGCAGCAACAGTGTTGTGGTGCCACATAAATATGGAACAGGGCGAGGGAAATAGAAAGGAGTAAGTTGGATCAGTGTGGAAGCAAATTAGACCTTCATTGTGTGCTCAAATGAGGAACCTCTGCGACCAAACGACATTTCCCCTCCTCCACAAAGAGACATGTCAACTCAGCAAATAACTGACAAATTAAGCCCACTGGCTCAGACATAATCTATTCTTGTGGTTAAAAAGTAGCGTGTCGAAAAGCAAACGTGAGGCAACGTTTGCTGCTATTGTGACAGGACCCTACTGAAAACACAGGCAGTTGCTAACTCTGCACAGGCCAGTAAGGACCAACTGGCTCCACAGCATGAAAAACAGCTTCTCAAATGAACAGAAACTTTTCCACCAGAATTTTACTGAGAGAAAGCAAAAAACAGTATAAAGAACGGAGGTTCTTTACCATGAGCTGTGCAGCCTGGTTGTACCTTCTCTCAGAGGGCACTTTCTCTTCCCATGTTTCAAGATACTATTCGTTGGGGTTTCTCCAGGTGTTCCTGGCAGCACCCTCCACGGGGAATTACATACCATAGATGGTTCACATTTTTTCTGATATACAAGTGGGTCCCTCAGAAAATGAAAAATAATGTCAAGGCAGCCTTCATGCCCAGCAGAGCACAGCAGACGAGACCACTGTGGGTCAAACCCTACCGGTCTGTGATATTAACAGAGCAGATGCAATAAGTCTCTTCATGTTGTAGAAAGTCCTGGGGGAGCCTATGATACTGGGCCAGCAAGGTGAAAACACTCATATCCCCTTGCACAGCCATCAGTCCTTTCTTTCATCCCATCAGAACACCACTTACTTTTAAATGAAATGTTTATTTTTTCCTTTCCACCAACACCACTGCATTATCCAGTGGAGCCATTATCTTCTTTCTTTTTTAAAAAAAATTAAATTAGTATTAAGTAGTATAATAAAGATCAGCTCAGAAAACAATGTGACATGTAAACATGTACGTCCTAAGGATAACTTGCTGCATAAGCTGAAAACTGTCTTATTTTTTGCAGCCATCAAAGAAAAGAGTAGTGAAATGGTCTATTAAAACCCAAGACAAGCAGCTTCCATTCTAGTGGTATCGCTTTTGATTTTATTCCTGAATGGCCAAGCTTCAACTCCTAGTATCAGTTTCTGATACTAGAATGCAGAAGAAAGAAGCAAACGTGGTCACAAAAACACTTTTTCTGCAAGAAATACCTCCAGCAGAATTACCACTGGACAGCTGCAGACTTTCACCGCTTCAGTCTAAACAACGTCCCCTCATTTTCAAATCCACAGAAAGTCATACAAGGTTTGGACTCTGTCCTAACTAGGGGGACTAGAAATGCCACGTCTTAATACAGTTGAAGGCTAGAGGACATGTGAAAAATGACTACGAATTTCCTTTCCTCAAAAAGCAACGACAGCAAATACATTTGGCTTGTTTAAAACAAGTTACGCGAACGAGGTTACAACCCACGGAGAGCACGCAGCTTGCTGGGCACGTGTCTGAGGGTGGCCCAGGACCACAGCTAAGCACCCATCACAGCACTCGGGCAACGCAGCATTCCCAAGGCTGCAGTCACATCTCCAGAAATAGGAAATGTGAAGTGTTTGGAAATCTTTTTACAGAACAGAAAATGTCTGGTTAAATCATAGCGAGGCACACGGATGAGTCTGTAACAACTGAGAGGTGGATTGTAAGGAAAGCTCACAACAGACTGCATCTCCACTTATCACTAACACTTCTCTCCACCTTTCTTCTCTTTATTTTACTCTTCTCACAGAAGAGGTAATGCCTGGGAGAGCAGAAGGAAACACAGACGTGGATGTCTGCGTCTCAGATGATCTAGTGGAAAAGACTGGCTGTGGGGAGGGGAAGGAGCTCCCGCCCCATCCCCCCACTTTCTGGGCACATTAGCTGCATCGTAAAGCTCTGCCACCTCCACCAGAGGCAGTTCTGTTGTTTGCCAAGAATTGTATTAATTCTGAAAAGTGCCCACCAGGGCCAATTTCAACTAAAGCAAACAAAATCCAGCGCTGCTTCCTCCAGTCCACCTGTATCTCTCTGAACTACCACTTTTACCTAGCTCACAGAAACATTTTACTCTGTGCGTGCCAAGGCTCTCTCACTTGAAAGGGGAGGGAGCTTTCAGATTTGATACCATTTCACCCCTCCCTGGGACATGAGCACCTTTGCAAAACAGCCACTAATGGATCTCTGTTCCTTTCAACTCTCCTGACTGCTCCCAGCTGCCCACCGGTAGCCAGCAGAAGAAACATGGGAGCCCAAGGCCATGACCAGCTGAGCCCAGTGCTGGCAGAGCCACCAGCTCCTGTCAACCTGTGACCTGGCTTCTCATAACACAGAGGGATCTTCTGAAGCTTGAAGTCACATCCCCAAACTGCACACCCCAACCCAAGCCCTTCCCCGTGCTGGCTTTTACTAACCTCATTTCCCCCAAGTGCAGGGCTGCCATCTCTCCCTCCGCACCAGGTCAGGAGCACAGGCCAGACGCTGCCTCCGGCTTCCAGTCTGGCCTCTGCCAAACGAGCAGCTTCTGTCCCTCCTGTCACCTCTCCCCTGCTTTCAAATGCCCTCTTTGTACCTGCTTTCCTCACTTTGCTCTGTCTACAGCTTTCCCCAGCCTGCTCTGGGAGACCTTTCTGGAGTCACCTGTTTGCCCTTCTGGGGCCAAGCCGCAGCTGCTCCCAATGTCCTGGCCAGGGAATGAGCCTCACCCGCTGCAGGTGGGTACCAGCCCTGGGAGGCTGCTGCCCGAGGGGCAGGGCTGCCTGCAGCACCACCGCACCAGCGCCCAGCGCCAGCGGCATCCGGCGCTAGGCAAGCGCAAAGAAGGTCAAGCTGCACCCAAGTAGGAGAGTTTTGCAGATAAAAAAGAAACCCAGACTGCCACGCAGGTCTGCAAGAGCAGCTCCTCCCAGAAGGAAGAGAAGGCATTCTCATAGCCACATGAAGTTGTATCAACACTTCACTGCGGACCCAAGAAGTTCCCTCTACTATAATCCTCCCAGCCACAAGACGGGATGCAAAAATCTTCAAGGGATCATCCTTCCAACCTGAAAGTATGAGCCAAGTTTCCTAGTTGCTTATACTGGAGAAACAAAATCTCCGAAACCAAAAAGCCTATGAGGTGGAAGGGAAGGAGGAGGGGAAGCATCTGGATCCCACACAAAGGATTCCAAGCCACAAGCTGCAGTAAATTGTGTGTTGCAATACTCTCGGCCAGCGATAAGGGCAACAGAGAGGGTGGGAAGGCAGGCTTGCTCCCTGGCTGAGAGGCTCCAGTCACTCATGAGAGGTTTACATGGCTCTCACCAGAACAGGAACACACAGAACAGCGATGCTTTCATCGCTCTCTCCTCTGTGCTCCACTTTGCAGAAATCCCCTCACTTTATACACAACCTGCAAGATGTTTTGTAATTAAATGAAAGGGTGGAATGTGAAGTGGTGAAGACTAAATATATAATCAAGCTATATTATCCAGAGGCATAAAAAGTAAATGGAAAGGGAATTACCTTTACTAGGTACCAGTGTAATTCTGAATACTTTTGAAAAAGAGTTCTTTTCAGATAGAAATTCTCAGCCCTAAGACAACAAATACAAGTTTGTACCAAAAAAAAAAATAAATGCTTTGCAAAGCTGGAGTTTAGATTTCACATAAAAACCCCCAGGCATGAGAATTGAAAAGGCAGACATGAAAGGTCACAGAGAGCGAAAGCAAAACTGACCAAAATTGAGACTTTGCTACTGTTTTGGGAATTTTGTGTAAAAGAGTAAATGAGTACACATGGACTTTTCGAGAAGCACGGAGAACCCAAGGAGGCTGAATGCAAACCAGAAAGGAGTGTATTCAGCAGACAGCATTCCTCCACCCGCTGATTACATTACCTGTGTGCTCTGAGGCAACAGGTTAGAGTCAATACTGGCATTGTATATGATAAGAACAGAGCAGCCTTTCTTTGTCAGGCTCTCTAAGCTTTCTTTAAACAGTTCTGCACGATGTAAATCCTGCTGTAATCAAGGAGATGCAGACACACATCCCCCCTTAGAATTTTAAAAATAACCCAACTAGAAGAGCAATACAGGTTAACCCCAGACATGAGGGATGGGAAGGAAAGCAAACAGCAGCAGCTATGCTGCCTGGAAAACCTCTTGTGGGCTCACAGCTGACTCTGCAGCCCATCTGCCAACAAGCAAACATGTTGCCATTGCCCAGCGTCAGCTACAGAAGGCAGCATGAATCCAGGGGCTTCCCTGGTGGAGGGGGAGCAAGTGAGAAACGGCAACAAACAATCAGATGTGGAATATCTACCCTCAGGTAAGCCAGGCTGCACAGTGGGGAACACAATGACAAACCAGAGACATGGATCTGAGCCCCAGTTTTGACATTGGTTAGCAGCTCTCAGCTTCTACCAAAGCCAACTATGGCACCACAGAGAAAGGAGCTGCCTTAGTTTTTATGAACGTGATCCTCACCTCCCAGAACTGACAGAAAAACCAGGAAAGAGAGGGAGGAGACTGTCCCATTTCTCATGGGAATACAGCATGCCAGGTAGGGTCCTCTCATCACCCCACTGGTAGAAACAGAAACAGTGCACAGAGTGAAAGTCTCCTGCTAAAAAGTGAGTGATAAGGTAAAACTGAGCAGTTTATTTTGATAGAGAAGTCATCTGTACTTTATAGTTTGGCACAACAGCTCGGAGTCCAACAGTTACGGTGTAGTGGCATCTGAATCAGACTGATTTGATCCCTGACTGTAATGAATATTTGCAGATTGTTGAAATCAGCACACCAGTGCTGAACTGCAAATCCATGCCATTTCTGTATAGAGTTCTGTAAGAGATTATTTATGCCTATAGTTCTGCTCTTTCTGCTTCTTCCCTTGCCCCTCCCCAGGAGAGAACAGCGGAGATACCGAAATCTTGCTTTAGGGCTAAAATACCTATTAGAGCCTCGCCCATGCTTGTTCATCAACTTAAAGTATGAAGAGATCTCTCTGGTGGTAATCCTTCAACCATTTCAAGCAAAAGTGTTCAGGTGCTGGCTGCTTTTGATCAGCAGCAGACATCATCAGAAAAGTTTGTACTTCTCCTTTTCATCAGGAGGCTGACATGAGACTGAGGACTCATCTTGCAAGTCACAGTAACATAGAGCGGAGGGCAGAATTTTTTTCAAAATCATACTGATGTACTAACTGTGCAAGATTTTAATCACACATAAGCAAGCTCAGTGATTAAAGATCACACACACACTTTACTCATGAGCGAAGCAAGAACCTCAACAGCTCCAAGTGCTGGAACTGGAGCTAGTCTCCCCAGCACCAGTCAGTCCCCACAAAACCAGAATAAGCTATTTGCTGGGGGGCAAGCAGCGTGCCCCGTTTAGTTCAGGCTGTTTAAGTGGCAGACATGAACAGCCATCAATATCTGGAGTGTCCCGTGGGAATCCCTTCATCTGCACCCTGGAAGACAAACAAAAGCACCCAAGGCCTTATGTCACTAAAAGGGGGGAATAAAATTTTTGTATTAATTCTTTTTTCTTATCTCTCTCTCGAGTAGCACAGTAACAGTTCAACTGGGACGTTAAGCAAACTGATGCTAAGCAGCTTAAGTTTTTGTTTCTTACCTCCTCAGGTACAATGATCAAAGGGTATTTGTCCTCTGATAAGAAGTTAAAAATAACCCACACTTTAAATGCATCTTCATCACTAATCAGCAAAGGGCTTTTAGAGAGGTTCTTTTTAGCGCAGAGAGTCCAGCACATCCTGTTGAATTCAACTTTGTCAAAGTTTCCTTGAACCTGAAATCAAGAAATTGAACAAAAAACCCAATGAATATGCACAAATGGCACAGAGTAACAGACAGACAAGGTTGGACAGGCCAAGTCATGCAAAAAGCACTGAGAAAATTCTAGTTTGCAAGAAAAGTCAAGGCCCAAAAAGAGCACTGTAGCAGCCTAGTCTGACTTCTGTATGGGTCAAATAAGGAACTTCTTCCAGCAAAATCTACATCCAACCTCCAATTTCTGGTTGAGTCAATAACAAACACTCTGACTTCGTGTGAAGGAGGCTACACCACATTCTGCCTTTCCTCTAGCACATTAGCTTTAGCTTCCAAACCATCTTCATAACTGTCATAGCTCCAAATGCCCTTCTATTGCACTCAGTGGCCGAGATCCTACATAGCAGCTGTGGAAACCGATACAGCCAAAGCTGCATGTGGATATGCTAAAAGCAATTTTGGAACAAAAGCTGAGAAAGACCCTTACTATGTTTTTCCACTTCATATTACTCAAACAGAACTCTTGGTGGATATCCATAAATATGTAGTAATTTTTTCTCAATTGATAATACACTTAAGACCATCCTTTTTTTCTCAGTTACATATCTTCATCTTACTGATACAAAAAAAAGCCTCGTTTTTGCTATCCTTTATCACACCTAACAACTGTCCATACCCATCTGGCAGTTATTTACAGCTGCTAAACCTTTCAGTTCCTCTATTTCCTTTCGAAACTCTCAATTATGTTAGAGATGAAATCTATCTCCCCAGAGCTTAGCAATGCTGCTTCTTTGCCAACACGTAACCGAGAAAGGCGCGCACAGCACCGTGATGGAAGCCCCTTCAGCTTTTGGAATGCACGTCTAAGAAACAAGGCCTTATACCTCTTGGAGTGACAACACTAGTAATGCTCAGTGACATTTTCTCATGACAGGCCAAACCGTGTTTCTGAGATACTCCAAGGCTACCATTGCAAACTGTAAGATTTCCTATCCAGTCTGGTAGGTGGTTAAATATAGTGGGGGAGTGAGCCACAGTGGCTAAGTCAAAGATAGACTAAGGAAGTGGATGAACTGATGTGGGTGGAGAGAAAAAACCAAAAAAAAAAGACATCAGTAAACAGGAAACCAACCCTATGCCAAGAAGGACTCTGCAGTACAGTTTCCAGGACTAAAAGTGAGACTCTGAAAGAAAGCCATGGGCTTTGCATGACTCCAGAGCAATGAAGGGACAGTGCAAGAGGCAGCTACGGGCTACAGCTGTCCTTTGAGGAAAGTGGAAGCTACAGGAGCTGTAGCTGCTCTAAGCCACAAGCTCAGCACCCTGGTTGCTCCCACAAGAAACAGGGGTCTTCAGTGAAACACCAGCTAAGTGAATGAACACCCTTTGGAAGCAGGGCTAGAATCTAGCCAGGTTTCCTCCTCCTTTTTGCAATTGCCTGCACCTTGTCTCTTGGCTACTTCTCCTGTCTGCCCTCCCCCCCTGCCCAGTGAGGACTGACTTCTTTTCCAAACCAGCTTCACCCACCCAGATGATGAGCAGTTCCACCTTGGAAAAATTCTAGTGTCATGCTGCTCCCAAGGAAGATGCCAATGGAGTGGGAAATCTTCCCTAAGCCACCAGCTGGCAAGTGCTCTAAGCACTCTAAACAAGGTGGGTTGCTCTACAAGCAGCTCATGCTTTCAGGCAGACCAGGGATCATGGAATTGTCAGGGTTGGAAGGGACCTTAAAGATCATCCAGTTCCAACCCCCCTGCCATGGGCAGGGACACCT
>WTSP01000043.1:20423-32086 GCA_025331215.1 Actenoides lindsayi | reverse complement strand
CTGTGAGAGTGACAGAGCCTGGCCCAGGCTGCCCAGAGAGGTTGTGGAGTCTCCTTCTCTGGACACTTTCAAGACCCACCTGGATCAGTTCCTGTGTGGCCTGCCCTGGGTGACCCTGTTCTGGCAGGGGGGTTGGACTCAATGGTCTCTAGAGGACACTTCCAGCCTTGCTGCTCTATGATTCTGTGATTCTATGATTCTATAATTACAGCTAGCTCCTAGTCCCATCAAAAATATGGTTAATTCCATGCATCTCCACTAATTTAATTTAGTTCAGTTCTAGTTCCTAAAACTGGTCAAAAGTTTTTAAATAAATTATTTATTGAGAGTTTTCTGGATTTTTTTCCTTTACTTTATACAGCCCAGTAACAAAGTGAAGGAATCCATATGAACCAAGGCAGGCTTTTCACAGACTTTGCAGATTCCTGGAAGATAGACATTAAAGGCCATCAGCCCCTTCTCTCCCCAGATAAAAATTGCCTTTCTTCTTTCTAGAAATCATTTGGGAAAACTGGAAAACTATTAAAGTGGCCAAAGATTATTTTTGAAGTGCTGAGTAAGACCTCCTCAAAAGCAATCTAATTTGTGGGAAATTTTGGAAGTATTCAGGCTTTAACCAGGGTTAGGAAGTTTGAATCATCATTTGAGGGATTAAAAACTTTTATTGCAGACTTTTAAGGAAAATATTTGTTGTTTTCTGTCATGATATCACTTCACAGGGAATTGTTTTAGTCGTGAATACTCATCTGGGGAGCTTCACAAAACAAATCATGAAAGGGAGAGAAATAGAAACTGGCCTCTGTGTTTCCTGTTACATGATAAAGAAATTGCAGTTTCACTTCTTTTCCATAACTAACATCTCGAATTTCACAAACCAGCAAAATTCACTTCAAAATTTTCTTTTGCAATTTGTGACATCTGCTTTTTCCAGAGGATTATGTATTTTCAGGCTTAGAATTAATTAGGCATATTTTATATTCTGTACTAACAGCAAATGTTTAAACACTTCTAGTTACTAGACACTGTTATTTCTCTTTCTGTGAGGCTGTTATATATGTATATATCTATGATTCTATGATATCACCGCTCTAAATCTGAAACTGATCTCTTCCACAGGTTAATTGGTACATCCTGGGACCTAATTCAGAAGAGGTTTTGTCTCCCCTAAATAATGACATTGGTGACCCTGTGAATGGATCATTCTATTTTGAAGAAGGAGAAGGAGGTCTGAGAGCTATTCATCTACTGATCTATCCTCACGAAGAAGTGGAAGTTCAGGAGATCTTCATTATCAGGCTGAGCCTTATGAAAGGTGAAACAGAAATAGACCCTAAGGCAAACCACGTTGCACTAATAGTAAGTCATTATCACTTTTCTTACGAGATTTCTGTTGATATTGGTATTTACCCTGCAAACCTTTAAAATTTAAGGATTATTACATAGTTTGCCATGTGGCTCTTTTATCCTTAGTACTACTTAAGTGCATTGTTACAACTTCACTTCTCAAAAAAAAGAAGGCAGAGAATCTGTCAGTAAAAACTGCTATATAACCCCTGGGCTGCCCCTCTTACTTGTGCATTTCTGTGGTTCCCTTTGGAGAGAGCATGGCTTAGGTCCTCAATTCTAAATGTCAATTTGTTGTGATCCCTTCTTGATCTCTTCTTTTGCTCCAGCTTCTGCTCCAGAGTCTGACTACTGCAGAGTGAGCGAAATGCATAAATTTCTGAGAGAAGGCAGAGGGAGTTGTCAAAGACAAATGCTTGTTCTAGGGATACTGCAACTAAGGATATAAGTAAAAAGCCCAACAAAGAAAACCCAAACAAGTCTTTCCTAGAAATTGTTTGGGGTTTTTTTAGGGTCTGTAGACTGTTGGTGGAAATAGCTTCTATTTCCACAGACTCCTCAGTTTTTCCCCTTCAGGGACCAAGGCTTATTCCTTGGACTGGAATGTTTCACTCTGCACCCCTGTGAATTGGTTTCTCAGGAGGCACTGATGTTACCACCCCATTGTAGTTCAGTTCACCTCCAAGTCTCATTGCAGCTAGTGATTCATGCAAGTGGATGTGGATGGGCTTTGTCCCAGAGCACTGAGCTTGCAAACTGATCATGTCAAAACAGTTTCTGTACCCTAGCCCAAAGTGCCTGAGTGTTTCTGGCTTTAATATCAAAATATCCAGATGCAGCACTTGAAAGAAAACTCTCTCCTTTTCAGCCCTGGACACGAGGGCTGAAAAATGAAAAGGGAACATTCATACTTGCTCTGCTGTCTCTTAGTATCATTTTGACTCCTGTTCTATTTAGATCCTGCTTAAACTTAGGTTTTTCTCACAAAAAGAGCAAGTCACCCACGGATTTAATACAACGGCCTTGCTTTGTGTACATGTGCTTGTTTGTGTGTGCATGGGCTTGATAGCATTTCCTTCTCATAACTTGGGATCCTGTCTGCTACTTTTTTTTTTTATTCTCTCTGTCTTTCTTCTAACTACTAATATACACTCTTGGATCTTCTTAAAAGGAGAAAACTCAGTAGGAAAAACTTAATAGATGCCCTATAGCATCTAGCAATGAAAATCCTGATTATTTGAACAAGAACACAACTCGCTTGACCTTTCTGATTTTTTTTTGTTTGCTTTTTTTACAGATACAGAAGTTTGGTGATCCCAATGGAATTGTACAGTTTGCTCCCGAGTCGTTAACTGAGACCAACTATACAGAGCCCTCAGCAGCAGAAGGGCCACAAAGTATTACACTGTTTGTCAGACGAATTCAGGGCACTCTGGGAAACATCACGGTATTCTTACTCTTTACCTAACAAACAGCATAGTCTGAAATCACCCCAAGTGTCAAAGTATGGGGGAATATCTTACTCTGTGCCTTTCAGTTTGCTTTCTCAACTTTCAGTTCTGAAATCTTACATTTTAGACTGAATTTAGCTATACTGAGTGTAGTGAAGGTTCAGCCCTAAAACTTATAGTTTGAAGAGTCAGATTCTGTCTCCTCTGGTCAGGGGAAAAAACCAAAACCCATACTGCAGTGCTTCTCTCACTTTTTCTCTCCCTTTTGCTTTTGATGGGAGAGCAGAAGAGACCATACTTTCATAGTCAAGTTTCTTTGAGATCACCAGTTTACTTTTTTTCAAGCCATATTTAAAGGTAAGAATCAGACTTTTTTTGAACCATCAGTTACATTGTTTTTTACTGAAAGTTGTTTTGAAGTCAGCATATTAACAGGTACTTGTTTAATTAAAAAGAAGAAAAAAAAAAATCAAGAAAAGCATCTGCTGTGTTTATTGAGAACTCTTCACCCCTTTCTGATGTGAGGAATATCAGAACACCAATTGTCTTGGTGTGAATTCTGTGATTCTGTGAAGAATAGAAATAATTCAAAAAAATTGTTCAGGGATTCCATATAGTTTTACATCCATCTGCTGGAGAGACAAAGCAAAACTTTTCATGCATAGTACTGTTAGAGGAACAACACACACTTTTTAAAGATAATCTCTGTGCTTTTTTTGTGTGCTTACCTAAATCAATTTTTATTTTACCCCCTTGAAACCAATCCTTTCCATATCTTACCTGTACTGAATTCTGAATATTGAAGTTTCTGATTCTACTGATAATTTTGCTTTCTTTTGTTTTGTGCATTTTCTAAACTCATTTCAGATTTACTGGGAAATACATAGTGACTCTGACATCACAGGTGACTTTCTTAATACAGAGGGGTCCGTTGTCATTGCTGACCAGCAACGTACAGCTGAGATAATTATCTACCTGTTACCTGACGATGTTCCAGAACTGGATGAAATCTACGTGGTGCAGCTGGTTTCAGTAGAAGGTGGAGCAGATTTAGACGAAGAGAAAAGAATTCTGAAGATCAATGTGTTTGCAAATGATGATCCTTATGGAGTGTTTGCCCTGTACTCTGACTGGCAGTCGGTATCGGTCGAGAGGAACCTGGATCGGTATCTTCAGGTTAATGTAACTCGGCGTGCTGGGGCCTTTGGAGAAGTGATCGTTGAGTACCGTGTCACATCTCATCAGGAAGAAGCACTAATTGAACCTGAGAATGAGGTGGGATACCTCACAGTAAAAGATGGTGCCAGCTTTGGAGTAAAAAGAGTGCCAATAAGCAACCAGGTCTGTGTTATCCTTTTAGCTCCTATGATACCTACCGTTTTCATTTGTGCTCATCACATTCCTGGAATAAGCTACTAAACTCTCAGTAGTACCCAATGTGATAAAAGCAGAAAAGAGAGTTTTAGCATTACAAATTTCCTATTTATGGAATAGAACTCGGTTCAGATATCACATTTTCAGATAATAATTGCAAAATCATTGCTATGCATGTGTTCAAATACTCAGTGTTTCCTTCCATCACTGCTTTGTGCTACTATCAGTTCAGTATTTCATTATTACTACAGGTATGCAAATACTTTCTCAAGATTCCCTTTTGGCTTGTAAATAGTGATCATCTCAGTGCTGACTCATGAAGCAGCAGATACATTTACCTGCAGTTTCTCTGGTCCCTTGTTGTTTGCTATTATTATTACAGTCTTACATCCACACTTACATCCTTTTTAATTCATTCTTTTTAATACATCTTAATACATCTTTTTAATCCTGAGGATTAAAATCAAGATGAGGCCTGCTGTGTTAGATACAACTTATTAAAATGACAACTAACTGCTGGTAAATCACATTTACAATACTGATGGTTAAGCTATATGCCTTTAAAAAAAAGAAAGAGTATAATTAACAAAACACTTGTCTCGAAAACACTGGGGTTTTGTAAGCAATTAGAACAAAATCTGGAGACTGTTCTTCTATTTAGTTCTTTGAACTGGTGGATATCATGTTTTTAGTGACATTAAATTTCTACATTTAAATTTTATTCTCTCTCTTGAAGGCATTTATTTTACTGGGCTTGAACTTTACTCTGGAACTGATTAATGTGAGCCTGGTTGGGGGAAGTGCCAAGGATATGCCTAAAATATTAGAAAAAGCAAAATCAGCTGTTCTGCTTATTCCTGAGGAAGCTGCCAATTCACAGGTCAGTAGACTGGCTGTGGTGTAACAATTCCACCATAGAAGGAAGACACACTTCCTTACAAAAGATCACTGCCATAAGAATTCAGTTGGGTCATTAAAGTTTTCACCATTGCAGCCAATTCTGACAAGACTTTGCTTGCCCTGTAGCTAATCTTTCCTCTGATGCAAATTCTTATAGAAATGTATTAATATAGTTTGAAAAAAATCTCTTCATCTATAAAATGTAAATAGTGTAGATATTATGGTTAATTTATACTTTTGTGTAGATGAAATGGGATTTCTCAGACTTAAAGGAAAATAACTAATTCTGGACGATGTTTCATGACATGATTCTATAACATCATCCAGAATCATTTATTTTCTATAATTAGTTATAATTATAATTAGTTATAATTTGTTATTTTCTATCTACTGTAAGTATAGCAGCCCCAGAGTAGATAACAGTATGTACACAGTATTACCTGCAAAAAGGGATGGATGTCATGCTGGGTTTTAATGCAATTGACAGTACCTTTGGCTAATCATTGAGTGGGAAATTTTCCATTTGCCTGCTTTCTACGAGAGTGAGAAAAGAGAATTTTCCTACTCTGGTATGGTATGTGTGTCACTGTTCTCCTTGTATGTGTCAGGCAAAGACAACAGAATGCTGAGTTTTTATCTGTTACATTTTATTGAAGTTTCTATCTAATGATTTTAATTGTCTTGAAGCACTGGTCTTTTAATTTGTAATTGAACTCAAATGGTTGTTCTATAAACATTGTTTACTACTGTATGTCCGTTTATCATTGCTATCAGAATGTGCAAATTGTCCTTTCTATCCCATTTACTGCTCAAACTACAAGAAAAATAGATCATTCTAGGAAGAATAATCTTGTGGACAATGTCATGCTTTTCAATGGATACACAATAATTTATTTTAAACCCATGCATATACATATATCACAGAATCCCAGCATGGTGAGGATGGGAAGGGACCTGTGGAGATGATCTGGTGCCACTCCCCTGCTCCATCCAGCAGAGTCACCCAGAGCAGGGGACCAAGCATCGCAGTGTCCAGCCGGGTTGGGAATCCTACTCAGATGGAACCTTCTGGGTACCAGTTGGTGCCCCTTGGTGCCCCTTGTCCCGTCACTGGGCACCAGTGACAAGAGTCTGTCCCCATCCTCTTGCCCCTGGGGCCATTTAGCTCTTGCTCAGCATTGCTCAGCTCCCCTCTCAGGCTGCTCTTCTCCAGCTGAACAGCCCCAGGGCTCTCAAAGCTGATACACAGGTCCAAGTGGTGTATCTGCTGAGCTCTGTTATCCACAAAGATGATCACCTGGGACCTGGTGCTAATGGCTCTGCTACTGCCCGTGTGCCATAGGGCTCCGGGGCTCCCTGAACCCCCCCGTGTGTGGGTTTACCTGCAGCTCCCAATGAGCCACAACACCCTGCTGCTGAGCGTGGCTGAAGCCATAAACTTGACCGCGCTGCAAAGACCTTGTTCCAGGCTACGTCCAACCCCAGCCCAGCAGAGCTGGTCCCTGGGAGACATGTTACAAGCAAAGACAAACTCCAGAAGTGGGAAAAAAAGTGGAACAGGTACCATGACCTCACTCCAAGGCATCACATCATGGAAGCAACACCACTATACACTTGTCATCCAAGATCACGTCAAGAGGAAACGGGTGTTTCTGTCGTACACACGTCTCTAGGCTGGTTTGTTCCAAACCAAGTTCCCATCAAAAACACAAACATTGCCTCAACTTCTGGAACATAACTGCATGTCCTGGATAATCTCCCATGTCCTGGACAATCTCTCAGGTAACCTGGGTGTTAAACCAAGCACCCAGACCTGTCTGAGAGGCATCATGGAGATGACACTGCCTCTGGGCCACACTCTTCACCTTCATGCCTTTCACTCCTGGGCCACTGCCGTACCGGGGACCCAGAAAAAGGGACGCTGCCAGAACTGGGCCGACAGCAGCGTTCTGCTCGGTGTCAGCTGTAATTTACTGCTGCTGAGCTCTGACAAATCACCAGCAACTGACCCAGTTTTTGGTGAAGTCCCTCATCTGAGCAGCAGCAGCAGCAGCACTGCGCCGTGACCTTCACCGAGTCCCACAGCTTATCAGGCTCCAAGTTTCTTCCCATTATTGTTTTCTCATACTAGGAAGGGTTTCTCCTCCTTTCCATTTAAATTGCCTGCGTCTACCCTGAGATAGCCAAAGCTGGAAGCAAGCCAAGCACTGTGAAGTTTCACACGGCCTTAAATCCTCTGCTGGGAGTCCCATTAACTCCCAGCTCCTCTTCTCCACCCAGCGCAGCGCCCGAGGGATGCACAGAGCCTGGTCTGCCGGAGCACGTCCTGCACACACGTGCCACGTGTTCTCCGGTGCACGAGCACTCGTGGCCCTGGTACCCCAACCCCGGGAGGGTTGGTGAGCCAAGGCTGGCATTCCCCTCTCTGCAGAAGCCACCAGCTGTGCCACGCAGCTCTCGGGAACACGAGAGCTGGGAAGGTGCAGCCTCCAGAACCAGCGCAACAAGGCTGCCGCTGACTCCCCAACTGGGGGGCTCTCAGACCCCAGTGATGAAGTTCACCAACCCCTGACGGGTCGGGATGTAAAACCCGGGGCTTTTCTGGAGCCACTGAGCTCCAGTGTGAGCCCAGCTTCTCACTCTGCACAGCTGCTTTATTCATTACAAAATTTAAATGCAGTTTCAAATGCCCCATCAAATGAATAAAGAGCCTGTGTACAACCCATCTGGTAGATGTTGCAGGGTCCTTTCATCACAACAGACTTCACTTGGGTTTATTAATAAAACACCAAGGGAGAGACAATTTGGCAGTCGAAGAACTAAGGGAAAATAGGAATGATTCACACGGGGCCCTCAGATGAACAGGAAAAATGGTTTCTCCACCAGCCTCAATCTTTCCCTGAAATGCCTTGGGGAGGCTTTTGATGCTGGCCACACTTGAACAAGCCTTCATTAGACAGCACTTACTCCTCTACTGACCACAGATGAGAAGCCAGAGTCTGCATGCAACATGGAAACAGAGTCCTCCCATCCATCGGGCACAGATGTAGCTGTCTTCCACCACCCCACCGAATACACTGGCACTGACACAGGCCTCGGAACACACGACAGAACTAGGCATGGACAACGAGCTGGTCCCACCTGGCCCATGAACAGATGCACACCCCAGTGCGATTCTGACTCAGCAAGGAAAGCATTTTGCTCTCCAATGGGAAGCTCTACACACGTCCTTTGGCTGGACCCTCTCCCAGCCCTTCGTATGTGCATAGTTCTCCCTAACGAAGGCACTCCGCACTTCTCCCCGCTGTAGACCCGGCAAGGCTGCTGCAGAAGAGGCTTAGAGGCTGCACACCTCTGGGATGAGAACTTCCACCCAGGTCTCGCCCCAGCCTGACGTGCTTTCCACGGCCAGACTCCTCCTCAGCACCTCCCCTTGAGGAGTCCCGCGCTCGCGTTCAGTGCGGTTACACCACACCAACAATGGACATAAGTGCACGTGTAGCTTCCTGCAACAGCCTCTACTCGTTCTCATTTGGCATCCTTCAACCGCAGCTATCTCCCCTACCTCACGGCGACAGAAAAGTCTCAAAGCGAAATCAGGGACTCACCTCACTCAAAAGTAACATGTTTTCTTTACACCATCAAACCAAGCGAATCCAGACAGCGACCAACACAGAGAGCGCTGGCTTGGAAGGGGAGAGTCTTCAGCCACCCTGCCATGAGAACATCAGCTCTGCACGTAGGCAGAAGATGTCATGGGCTCTCTACTCACCCACCTCTGTTGAGTCTGCAGGTGCTCTCTAGGACCAGATTAACCTTGGTGACCGGTGGAGATCTTGACTACAACCCCTCAGCGAAGACAAGCGGTGTTAAGAGAGCTTCAAAGCCTACTATACAATTTCACTCTTGCAGCAGAATTCTGTTTCCTCCTCAAATAAAGACAAGAATCAAGACTGAAGAATTCCTGTCTCTTCAAACTTCTTTTCCCTCGAGTCACAGCAGGGCTAAGGTAGCAAGTGAGAGCACAAACATTCAGACCATGCAGCAGAGACCTAAAAGCCCTGCTTTGAATTGTCTAAGAATTTTAGGAGCTGAAAACTACCATGAGTCAGGAGCCCAACAAGGTCCAGCGTTTGCCTCGGCTTGCACGAGCTGCAGCGTCCTGGGGTGCCGTGAGACTGCGGCAAGGTTTGCAGCTTTCCATGGATGAAAGAAGGGACTGTGGCAGCTGAGGGCAGACTGCAGCCTGACGTGGTCAGCCGGGCAAGCAAAGGTGGCCACCCGGGCCAGAGCCTGGCTCCTGAGGAAGGGATGCTCTCCAAGCACCCCCAGAGCAGCAAAGAGCAGCAGCAGAGCTGGCACTAAAGCCAAGCGACTTTGGGAGCAGAGCCGCGTGGCACACCCCAGGCTTCCAATTCACGCCGAAAACACCCATCACCCCAAGAGGAAGGGACAAAAGGGACCCCCAAACTAAAGCTAACTCTGAGGACAGGGCACTCTGAGCTGCCTCCTATACGGGAAGAGGCCAAGATGACGGGCCTGATGTTCTTTGGTACCCTGCTATTTTGTATTCACGGTACTTCACATCTAAATGCTTTTAGATGCTCTCCAAAGGCCCTTCCAGCCCCCATCACCCTGTGACTCGGTGTGATTTCTAACCCTAACCTTCATCGCTGTACTCGAAATGAGAGGAGGGGTGGGCTGCTCTGGAAGGAGTCCTGGGGAGAACTCGGTCTGCGGTGGCCCAGAGCAGGAGCCGAGTCACACTGCAGCGGCCACCGGCCCAGACAAGGCATGGAGCTGGGCCTGAAGCTGAGGGCTGCAAGGGTGCGCTGGGTCCTTGTGCAGGATTGCAAGCTTGGACCAGCTCTGTCTGTGAGAAGAGAAGTGCTGCCTTTGCTGAGGACCATGCTGCGTCCCCGAGGAGCAGAAACCACTGCTCACCCTGCTCCCAGGAGCACGAGGCCACCAGCGCAGGCAAGGGAGCAGCGCCCTGTAAGCCCAGTTCAGAAGAGCACAAACCAAACAAGCCTCGAGGGGTCTGACGGAGGTTTGCACAAACTGGTTCCTCGCAGCCTTTCCCATCGGACCATCCAGGAAGGGGTTTGTGCCGGGAGCTCTGCACCTCCTGCTGTCTAGGAGGCCACCAAGAGACATGCTCCAAGCAGAGCAGCTCTGCAGCTCGGTGAGGGGGGCAGGCAGGGCAGTGCCGGTAACCACTGAGCCACAATGTCCTCCCCTCCTCGCAGCTCCTGCCCACAGGACACTGCACTTGGACACTGCTAGCCCCAGACCCTGTACTTCCCACCCAGGACCCCCACAACACCTCCTGCTACAAGCACGTGACCTGCTTTTGAAGGGACACCGCTCACTTTGGAGGCACAGAGCTCTAGACAAAAAGGACTTCTCTCAAGGTCTGCTCCTCCCAGCACAACCTTCAACAGCCTGCAGCTTGTCTTTGAAACTTCCCTTGAACATCATGTGACAGGTCTGTGCTTTATTCCACCTGCGGCTTCTCACAGCCCACCCTGACCCAGGCACCGCACCATTAACCGCCTGGGGCGAGGGCACCTTTCTCAATTGCCTCTCCTGTGCTTTGTCAGGTTTGGGGCTCCGGCTCCCGCAGAAGAACAGCTGGGTCCAAATGAGATCTGCGGTGGCACGGAGCTCGCATACAGCAGCGGGGGAAATCAGATCCTTACGGGTGAACAGGGACGTGACCTGAAGAACAGGCAAAAAGAGGGGACTGGCAGGGCAGGAGAGAGCTCAGCCCACCCTGGGCTGCACCATCTGTGCCCGACTGCACTGCAACTTCCCTGGCACCTTCAGGCGGGTAAAAGCAATTAAGCTCACGGCCTGAGGACCTGAAAACTCCCCAGGAGCAGATGGGATCCACCCGAGTACCAGCAGAAGGGAAGGGCAGGAGCGGGTACAGCAGCGACAAGACCAGGACTCACCGCCCTTGGCCCTGCACGGTCCCGCAGCACAAGATGTGGGCCAGCAGAAGACAAGCCCAAGGCTCCGCAGGGCCTGTCATGTGTCCTCTCCAGGGTCACTTCTGCTTTGAGTTCCACGTCACGCTCACCAGTGCTGCCAGGACACGGCCCAGAGGCAAGCTGGCCAGGAGCTGGGGTGGAGAAAGTGTCACTGTGCCCAAAGCACAAGGTCAGTCACAGGCTTAGCTCAGAGCTTCGGAACCACAGTGCTGGACCAGACCATGGTGCACTCTGCAGGTAAGGACCCAGACCTCAGACTTCACAGAATCCCACACAGTGGGGGTAGCTGCCTGCTAGGAAGTCCAAGCTCCACTTCCACCCTGTAACGCTGACAAAACGCACCTTGAATCCCGATGGCTCCACTCCCCTGTGCTCAGCCCCACACTGCAACCCCAACCACAGAATCCCAGCACGGTGGGGTGGGAAGTGCCCTCTGGAGCTGCTCTGGTGTCCCTCCTCCCCCCTGCTCCATCCAGCAGGGTCACCCAGAGCAGGGGGCCCAGCAGCGCAGTGTCCAGCCAGGCTGGGAAGCTCTCCAGACAAGGAGACTCCACAGCCTCTCTGGGCAGCCTGGCACAGCCTCCCACACCCTCACACC
>WTSP01000043.1:10137-20323 GCA_025331215.1 Actenoides lindsayi | reverse complement strand
TGCTGGATTCTCTCCAGTAGTTTCTGGTCTCTCTTGAACTGGGGAGCACAGATCAGGACACAGGACTCCAGATGTGATCTCACCAAGGCAAAGTAGAGGGGAAGGAGAACCTCCCTGGACCTGCTGGCCACACTCTTCTTAATGCTCCCCAGGATACCACTGGCCTTCTTGGCCATGGGAGCACATCGCTGGTGGCTCATGGTGAACTTGTTTGTTTATTTTTCTTTTAAACAACAGTTATAGAATGCTATATTCAGTGTTTTCAGTAGTGAAATGTCAGTCATATTGTTTTGTTGGAGATCTAATTCTCGGAAGTCTGAGATTTAGAAGCATAGTTAAAGAATTGTGAAGGAAGTGTGGATATATATGCACAGAGGCATACATATATGTGCAGACATACATCTATATACATGCATAATTATTGTAAGATGCCTGTTTTACAAAATACAGTACACTTTCACATAGGTTATCGCCCATTTTTATTCCAATTTCTATAACTAAATCAATCTCCTGTGTTCCCACAGGTTGGCTTTGAATCTGTGATTTTACAACTTACAGATATTGTCTCAGGGATGGGCCACGCTGTCGTAACCAGAAAAGGAGTTTATGGCTCTGTCACTGTCAGCTGGATTTCGGGATACCCGCCAGACCTAATCACTGAGGTTGCTCAGCCAGGCAATATCACTCCTCCATTTGGTAAGTACTTGTCTGAGCTATTAAAGCTGCATAAGTGATAGCAGATTTTAGTTATTTATACCTCTACCTGCTTCCTCTATTAGTGAAGAGTCAATGAATGAAATTGTATGGTCTAATTTATATCTCTAAGGGGTATGTTGTGGTTTTTTTTGAGCAAAAAAAGATCTAGACTTCATAGATACACATCTGGGAGGCAGGCACAATGCTCTGCCCCTGAAGTACAGCTTTCTATAGGAAAGACCCCCGTGAAGTCTTCTTCTTCCTACATGGAGTAGAACTGTGATTAAAGCCCCTGTCTCAGCACGTAAAAGAGGATGCCTGTTCACTTGATTTTTGACTCGTGCCTTCTCTCACTCTTTTCCTTCAGGTACTGTTGTGTTTTCATCCAGTGAGCAAAGTAAAATAATTTCATTTCAGGCTATTCCAAGCCTAAATAAACGTGAGTCATTTGCCATCACGTTGGCAGCTGTGCACAGCAACGTGTCTGGTGGGGCTCGCCTGAGGTAAGGATGCTACTTACACCTTGGAGTTGCAAAGATGCCACAAGAAGTAATGACTCCTGTACAGGTGTACACCTTGTTTATATAAATCCCTATTAAATTATAGGCAGCTAGCTGTTTCTAGTGCCTTCTTTGATAAATTTGTATGTCTTGCCTTAGTTGGAAATTAAGTGTCAGTGTCGCAGATTGAACCTGATCAGAACTGAGGCTTTTCTCCAATTCCAGTCTGTGTTTCATATCACTGGGATGCAGGGTGCCTAGAATGTGTCTACAATGGTGGAGACAGTTAAGAAAACCAAAATCAACAGTTTTAGCCAGGAAGCTGAACAATAAAAGCAACTCTAATAGTTTTCATTAGTGTCCCTAAAAATCCACATTTAGAAGATCTTAGATAACACGCGTTACTTAAAATAAATAAAATTAAAGAAGAAATGCTCTGAAAATACCTAATTTATATAAGAAACCCCTTTTATGCTTAAAAACAAACACCTTACATTTAATGTAATTTGCCATCTCAGCTAAGTTGTTATCAATTCTTCACAGAACCATAGAATTGTTTTGGTTGGAAGAGACCTTTAAGATCATGGAGTCCAATCATTAATCCATCACTGCCAGGGCACCACTAACCCATGTCCCTCAGCACCACATCTCCAAGGCTTTGAAACCTCTCCAGGGGTCATGGGGACTCCACCACTGCCGTGGGCAGCCTGGTACAGGCCTGGACAATCCTTGCAGGGAAGAAATTCTTCCTCAGCTCTGACCTAAATCTCCCCTGATGCAACTTGAGGCTGTCTCCTCTTGTCCTATCACTTGTTCCTTGGGAGAAGAGACCAGCACCCACCATTTCTTTTCATTTTTCCTTACTCATTGATCGCTAACATTGGTAAATAAAGAAGGGTCATAGAGTAACACTGCATATGGGGAGTCATGGGATTCACCATATTATAATAATTGCACTGGGAAATCTGAAGGAATTTGGGAACGAGCTTGGATGGCTAAACTCCTGAGACTGACCCTTTCTCCTAGCCTTGTCCATCCTGTGGACTGGTGTCCTCTGGATGCCTGTTTGCCTTGTGAGACAAATACCTTGAGTATTTGAGAATGACCTTTCTTAGAAAATTTAAGACTACATCCCACAAGTGGTAAAGCTGACAAATATTTTGAAGAGGTTTGCACTCCCTTAGTGGTGGGAAGTGTTTAGTTCGTTAACCAAAATCACTCACTCTAATTGTAGAGCCATACGGTAACCTCTAGCTCTGAGTAACGGGTCAGTTCTAGAGGTAAGATCCAAGGTTTAGCGAAGAGTCTTGGTCTCTACGCTTATTTTCCAATATAAAGGGGATATATTTAATATGGACAAAGCAGAGCTCAAAGTAGTGTTGATAATTGGGCTCAGATCTGGAAAAAACCTCCTATGAGTAATGTTGTGAGAGGTCAGTTAGTATTTCAAAGCCCTAGTGTAAGTTGTAAAATAACTTCCTTTCCTTCTCTAGCTTCCTGACTAGAATGGTCTAAAATCTGACAGCATCTGTCTACTCCACAGCTTTCCCTTGGTGCAGGAAGTTTGTTCAGTGGTTAAAACGTACTCTGGCGGAGTGGCCGTATTGTAATATATCTCCTTGCATTGTGTCCACAGAAGGACATCATACTTTCCTTTGCCTCTCCATTTTCTCAGGAAGACCTTATTTTATTTATCCTTTGCTCTGTATCCTGTGCTGACTCAGGATGTGTTAAGACTGTGAAGGGCTGTTTGATCCGATCAGTGCAAAAACTTCTCTCGGGGAACCTCTTTACATCTTGCTTTGTCCTGTTCTTCCCTCTACTGTGACACATGTTTTTTTTTTAATCCGCTTTCTTAACAGCTGTCTTTGATTGTTCACTGGAAATTATTCTGCCTGGACATTTTGCTTTCCCTACTTGATGTTGCCTCTCTCAGCCTTGGCATCTTTTCTGTTTCAGATCAGGCTTTACGACAGCTGAAATTGAGCCAATGGGGATCTTCCAGTTCGCTCTTAGCTCAAGATCTGTTTCAGTTGAAGAAGATGTTCAGGCAGTCACACTACGTGTTCAAAGACTGTTTGGTTTTCAAAGTAATCTCACTAAGCTGACATATCAGACCATTCCGGGAAGTGCCAAACCACTAGAGGACTTTATACCCATCTACAATGGAGAGCTTATATTTTTAGGTTTTCAGACAAATGCTGTGATAGAAATATCAATAATTGATGACAATGTGTCTGAAATAGAGGAATTTTTCTTTGTAAATTTGACCGCTGTGGAAATTTTGGATGTTCAACCTGTGACTCCTTCTTGGAGTCCACGTTTGAATCCAGCTTTCAGTGTTGCAACAGTTAATATCCTGGCTAATGATGTTCTTCATGGAATACTAAGTTTGGGGCCAGAGTTTATTTATGTTGAAGAAGATGCAAACACCACCACCCCCAACACAGTGGTGCTTCATATCAGAAGGACCAAGGGTTTTACTGGTGATATTGAAGTAACTGTTAAAACTTTTGGGGGCGTGAGTGCACAGAGTGGAGAAGACTCGCATCCTTTTGGAAATGTTTATGGAAAACCAAACTTCACATGGGCAACAGAAGGAGAAGATTTTGAGGAACGGTCCCTCTCTCTGACTTTGCTGGATGGAGAAAGAGAAAGCAGGGTGTCCATAAAGATTTTTGATGATGATGAGCCTGAAGGACAGGAAGTGTTTTATGTTTTCCTCGCAAACCCTGAATGCGGAGCTCAGATTGTGGAAGGAAAGGATGAATATGGATTTGCTGCTTTTGCTACAGTAATTATTGCAGGTAATATTTTCCCCCCAAATTAGCATATAACTCATAATTAAATAACAATAAATAACAGTTATGTTCTCATAGCAGTTTTCATGTAAAGACTGGAATTCTATTTGATAGTACACAGGGTATTCTCTTCCCAATTCCTGAGATTTCCAGGTCTGAGGAAGCATCTGGTGCACCAAGTCCACCACGCATCCCTTAGCAACATAGCTCAAAATACATTTATAGGTGCTGCTTGTCTCTGTTAATATTCTGGTTTATTTAATGATTGGAAAAGGCTAAGCTTGAGTCTTTTTCTTGCAGATGTAGAAGCACTGCACAATTTTTTTTTGTTTTTTTTTTTTCTTTGCCATTTTGTCACTTCTACATTATATGGAGTTTGTACAAAGTATAAAAAACAATTTCTGCTTTTGTTCTTTTATACTTTGCAGTTCATATTTGCAGTGTAGTCATTCTCTGCTTCTGAGGATGGAGGATAGACATGGGCTTACACAGACACCTGGGAAGACTTCTTTCAGCCACTGCATGCTACTGTGAGAAAGTGATGCCAGGGCTCCAATTTCCCTTAGCTTTTAGATAACTATCATTCTTAGCAATTTAACTGCATTACAGGTTAAGTTTTAGAAACAAGTTAGGAACTGGGACCAATCAAGAAAATTGTATGGAAGATCCAACATATACTGAAAGTGTTGTGTATTTAAATGGTCTTAAGACAACAAAGTAGGTACTGAGAACCAGGATTACACTGTGCCATTGGATGAGTATGGAGCAACCAATGTTGTGCACTCGAGGACTGACATATAAAACACTTTCCTTTTGTGTGCACCATCTCCAGAATTCACCAGTTGCCTGTGGATGCAAGTTAACTGAAGAAGTATGTGCATAAGCACAGGCTGGAATTTGAACTTGTATTGAATGCCACAGAAATGTATTAACGTGCTCCAGAGTTACACCCTGAGTACAGGGAGCACATAAAATAAGATCAGGAGACAACTCACATTGAGGAGAGTGGTCAAAGCATGTCTCTGCATTTAACAGTATAGACAGAAATACCTAACCACAGAACAGCTACCTGTGCTCCCACGTAAGAAAACATGCAGTTTCTGTTCATCTTCAATATATATATATTGACATTTAGTAAGTGCTGGGTTGGAAGTAGATTGCCTGTTCAATTGCAGAGTAAAGGCATCACTACGCGTAAAGAGAAATCCTTTAGAAGCAAGAATTAATGGAAGGCATTAGTTTCCCCTCATTAACGATGTTTTTTTCCCTCCACTGCTGTTTTGCTGAATTTATTTACGTTCCCAGGAGAACGATGCATCTCCCTAGTTCCACACACTGAATTAAAGATGCAGGAGGAAAGCTGATGTAACAGTTTGAGGAAATGAATGGGTTCAACGACGTTGTGGGTGGGATGAATAAGAAAGCTAAAGTCATGTCCTTGGCAGAGGCACATTGAACATCATTTCTGTTTAGAAAGAACAAGTTTTAAGGGCTACAGTGAACACAAAATAGCATAGCTGAAGTGGTGTCTCATAAGGGCATTACAAGCAAGACTTTTGACACTGTTCTGGAGTACCCTAACACCTAGTATCCTGAAGCCAAGGGACACAGAATTCCATCAGTTTGCTGAATGCAAACTGAAAATACAACTCTATGTGTATAGATGGTGCCAGGACTCTCATTAAAGCAATTAATCAAAGAATTTGCTTTCAAAAATAGTGATTCTACTGGTTAAATAGAATTTAGAAATGCCAACATTTGAAGTTGTAGGTTTATTCAGTGCAAATTAAGAACAGAAATACTAAATTTTCCTGAGATATGCCCAAGTAGTACTGTGCAGAATGCTTTTGATAGTTATTTTTAAATTTTTTTTATTTATTTTTTTAGCAGTTATCCATATTTAAATTATAATTTAGCCTCAGCTTAGTTTTCTTGCTAATTACTTTCACGGGCTGTTTCCTATACAGGAAGTGATCTCCAGAATGGCATTTTGGGATTCATTCCAGAAGTACAAAGCGGTCTTGTGCTTGATGAAGACTCAGAAGACAGAGAGGTGCTGCTGATTGTCACAAGGCAACCAAACAGGTGCAGGCAACAGCTGATTCCAGTGCTCTCCCCACATGCTGCAGTGGGCTGTGTTGAATCTCAGAAGCTGCTGTTACTGGAAGAGTTTATCGTAGAGTTTTACAATATTTTTTTTTTTTTTCATTTCAGCTCCTGTAATAACTTTGGCAAATGGGATTTTATATTTTGAATGTGGTTAGGTCTGTCACTGTACTGTTATATTGCAGAAACAGAAAGAAACAACTGTTTTTAAACGTATACCATAAGGCAGCAAGTGTGAAAGTTTTGCTTATGGTAAAATATTTGCACTAATTCAACTCCTTATCTCCCTGTGTAATGTAAGTAGGTATGAATAGTAAAATAAGTGATTAAGAAGGTACCCTAGGTACCAGTTCTATGTTCATGTCTTCACTCACATAGATACTATGTTTTTTTTCTGATTAACACATATATACATGGCACATTTATTGGTACATTAAAAGAATATGCTCAAGTAGTCTAAGTTCCTTAAACTTACAGATAAAAACAAATTCTGCCTGGCTTTCCAGGCAAATGCTTACTGTACTATTAAGGAAAGTACTTGGGCACACCCCTGTCTTCCAAGTGTCTCTTGCTCACCTAATCTCATGTTTTCTGAAACAAAAATAAAGAATCTGGGTGCCTGTAATTGCTTTAATTACTTCCTGTGTTGCTTTTTGGTAGTCTAAACAGATTTTAGAGGAAGGAATTTATATAAAGAGAGAGAATTTTTCATTTTAAAGCAGTTTGTTGCCTTGTGGTAAGTTTTGAATCGTAACACAAAATGTATGTTACCTCTGTGGTTTCTATTTCCTAAAGCAACAGTCCTCTCCTTCAGTACCTGTATACTCTTTTTGATTTGCTTATAGGGCCTTTGAAGATGTGAAGATCTTTTGGCGTGTGACCTTTAACAAAACAGCTGTTGTCCTTTTGAGGGATGGCATGAACTTGGAGAATGAACTTGTATCTGTGCTGGGAGCCACGACCTGCCTAGCAGGACAAACAATATGCAACATCTCTATTGAAATAAAACCTGATAATGTAAGTAATTGTTGCTCGTTTATGTACAGCACTGTGATGCTGAATTGCAATTTATCAGGATGAAGAAGTCCCTCTGCTCCAGACCAACTGACAAGCAGTTTGAAGATTCTAACCTGACATCTGCAAACACATGCTTATTGGCAGGCTTGTGCTACCTCCATTGTGACTGGTAAATGTTTGGGAAGGAGATGACTATTTAGTTTGAAGGGTAAATTGTGGATCTCAGATTTTCAAAGAACAATAAGAAAAAAAAAGAAAGGAGTAACCTCAGTGAAATATTCATATACTGTGTATGTGAAGTATTCATATACTGGACTCCAACCCTTCACGCAGAAAATTTTTCATCTATCAAATCACTTCTTAGGGTGGTTTAGGAAAAGCATATCCTGTAAGTAACAGCACCTTGTTCAGCAAAAAAAGCTTACTGCAACTTGTGCGTAATTTTACGTGCCTGAATCTAGCACAATGACCTGGTTGCGATCATAAAGCTCCATAAGGATCTCTGAGCATCTAAAAATCCAGCTTTTGAGTAGCAGAGTTCAGCTCAGCAGCCGTCGTCCACTAAAGCTGCTTGGCATTTGTCAGTTGGGTAGGCCTAAGCCCAAGAGCCTGGAGAGGCTCATCTGGCACTCAGAAATGCAGGCAGGCATCGTTGAATTAACACAATGCACAGCATTCAGTCATTTTTATTGAAAAGAGAAGGAAAAAAAAAAAATATATATTTTTTCTGCGATCACCTAGTGGTTAGAGCAGTCTCTTAAGAAAGGCAGGATTGATTAATGTTTGCTATTCTTACTGAATGGAGAGTATAACACTTTCCACAAAATTATCCTAACAGCCAGGCTAGCGGCAAAGCTGAGGCCTGGGGAATGGAAAAGGGGAAGATGAGAAGGTTTCCACAGTTTTTCTGACACATTCTAGAAACTAATGTAAGATGTAGCATGTGGGAAATAGTCATTTCCCACTAAGGAATAGGGTGAATTCTTTTACTTTGGTAAGAGGGTCATTTTTCTTCTTCAGATGCTATTTTCACGTTGCAGAGCCAATGAATAAAATATACACTAGTGGGGCACAGGCTGCCTCACTGGGTAAACTGGGATTTTGATCCTGTTTAGTCCGAAGGAGTGATATCATTATTTAATGACAGCAGTGCAGCAGCTGCAGAGGCATGCAGTTGGACCTCATGGAGCACAAGCGTGTGCCACTCTGACAGGTGCTCACGGAAGGCTAAAGTTCCCTATGGCATTCCAGTTAACTCGTGCCTGTCATCAATTAGTCAAGATCATTCCATTTAAAGAATGAGTAAACAACATCTCAATTAAAAATTTATGCTATTTAACACCCCCCCCCCCAATATTTCCTGATTCATCTTCCAGTTCTTCTTCCACAAGATAGTTTATAAATTAGTAACAGACACATTATAAAATGATGAAGTGATAAGTATATTCAATAAATATTTTACTTTTTTATTGCATATCATATGGCGTTTTCTAGCTTTTGATAGTTCTTACTTAGTCGGCTGTATTGACTTCATTAGCTAAGAGATCAATCCTGCTTTTTCTAGAATTAAAGTAGGATTTCCAAAAATTCAGAGCTGAAACAAAAAGCTGTGTTTACTAACAAAAAAAGGCCTTCAATGATCGTAATTTTTTTTTATTATTTTTTTTTTTAATTCTTTTTGTGATGCTCTTTTCTTGTAACGAACTATGTGGTTTTCCTGCTTCCCAGGTGCCTAAGTACAAATAATGTATTTCTAATGATATCTGGAGTCTTAGTAACCAAATCTCTTTGTCTAAACATGTTGTGTTTCTATTGTAGGTGCAAAACCAAAGGTGGGGCAGAACATCACACTGTAATTTAATACTGCCACCTTATTTTCAATAAGCATTAAGAATGTAGGATTGACTAGGCTACTTCTTTGACACAAGAAGACTAAAATTCAATAGCCTTTGTACATGCCTTTTTGTAAGGCAAAAAGAAAATGAAAGAGCATTCTTCACAAGATGTACATTATAGAAATCCATAATCTGGAATATGGAGCTCTTGGAGAGTTTTCTGTCATGTATTATGGCTAATTTACAGCCACCTTATGGGTAGCTAATGGGTAATTTCTTGCAGTAAGTTCCATGTGAAAACCTGAGATTTCATTACTTTTTGTACATGATGGAGTGGTGCCCCTTGCAGTATTATTTTAGGATATACTTCATGGTATGTATTGCACATTTCAGGAAGCATGCTTATGGTAAGTGTTAGTACAAGTAATCCATTGTGCATACAAAAGAATATATACTTTTTTTTTTAAGGCTGAAAGCAATTAGTAATTCTTATAATGATATGAAAATCAACCGTTGTTTACAGGTACCTGAATTTGAAACGTCTTTTTTTGTTGAGCTGTATGCTGTAACCACGGGAGCTGCGTTGAACAGCAGTGCCAGATTTGCTTTTATAACAGTCCTTGAAAGTGATGCTCCTCACGGTTTGGTGTATTTTGCTGTGGGATCTCGTTTTGCTGTGGCTCATAAGAAGACAACTTTAATCAGTCTGCAAGTGCTTAGAGATTCTAGTACATCAGTAACCACAATGGTTAGCTACAGCATGCAGGTAAGACTTATTTCTACTATTTAATTTTATTATATTCTTTATCATTAATTCATTGTTCATTTTCTAAAGTAAGTATGAACTGTAATTAGCATTTTTTCAGGAAACAGTCGAACATTTGCTGGGCATATGTGGCCTAGCTTCTTTGGTTTTCCATTAGGGAAAAAGACCTTGTTCTCACTGCATTGTTGAGTGATTTTGTTCATGGTACCCTCCAGTAGCCTCAAAGACTACAGTGTGGCCCAGGGGCTACTGCACGTACAGTCTCAGGTTTGATCTGTTCAAAGGCCAGGTTTTGTTCAAGACCCCAAGTAAAATTGTTTTTCTATTGAGTTGCTTCATAGAGAGGTTTTTGCAGTCTGACAGTAACCAGGGATATGCATTCTCCAGAAACCCACAGCACCTAAGAAGGCTTGTGTTTCCTTTTTGCTAGTTGGTGGGGGCATTGCGGTTACTCTGTTACCCCCA
>WTSP01000042.1:0-27579 GCA_025331215.1 Actenoides lindsayi | reverse complement strand
CCTTTGGGGAGGGAGGGGGGTTAACAGAGAGCATCTGTTACAGGTCTAAGGGGCTGCCCTGACCCTAAACCGTGACATAAAAACTGCCTGATATTTTAATGTATTGTAATGCTAGCTGTGAAAAATCACCGGGTGTACGAGACAGGAAAAGGGGTTTGTACATCAGAAGAAATGCTATTAGCAGGAAATAGTCTGTGCTCTAGTGTAGCCTTTGCCCTGTGAGTTGACAGGGTATTACATAAATCCTTCTCATTTCAGGTGTGCTCTCCAGCAAAAAAACTCATCACGCAGACACAATCCTCCTCTCTCCTGTATACATCCTATCCTATTTCAACGCAAATATGTTGTCCCTGATAATAACAATCACCCACAGCTCTCATATCACATTTTTCATCAGAAGATATAAAAGCAAACATCAGACCAACTGAGGTCGGTTCATTAGCCACATTTTGCAGCTTCAGAAAGCAAGGAAGGGGAGATGTCCCTCACAGAATCTTGAAACAGAAGCAGGGCTTCAGTGGTCAGAGATGCTCCCCCAGGATCTTTAACCTTTGTGCTTGCAGCCTGAGCTGGACACAAGGTCAAATTCAAACGGCATGGCTGCATTGCGCATATTCTGGGGATGAGTCTCCAGCACTCAGCATGGCTTTCCATTTAGGCACTAGTACTCCCAGGTGTGTTTGGAGGAGCTTGCCTGTTTTTTTCTCTAGTTACTGCCAATGTTCACACAAATTACACTGATTTGCCTATACTTGCACTTCTTAACGTGCAAATGCCAATTACAGTGAAAATCTTCAAAAATAGAGTAAAAACCTCAAATCATTTGCATGGATACTTTTAAACTACAATTTTTATTTTCTTAAGCATTCCAGTAACTTCATGACTGACAAGCTCCAAACCTCAAGTAGCAAACATAGGATGTAAGGGAGATGAGACAGAGGTTTCCAGCATCCCTGTTACTGTACACATCAACGGTTGGTGATGAAATTCAATAGGTGTAATTGTATAAATATATATTGTATAAATACATCCTCCTTATCAACTGCAGTTATGCACAAATAACTCAGGAGCATTCCACATCTCACAGCAGTACTCTAAAAATACATTTGTTTTCAGATAGGATTATGGATGGCTGAGCAGTTTCTTCATAACTCACACCTGAACTTCAGAGTCTTTGCTCACTAGAGTAAGCTTTAATCAAATTTAAAAATTGCTCCCAGGTATGATTATACCTCAACCTTATAGAGATATCTTATTATTATTGCTGCTTTATGTGGGGGGGGTGGGGGGAAGAAAAAAAGAAAAAGAAAAAAAAAGAAAAAGGCTTTATGTAACTCTGTGCTTGATTTTTCAGAAATAAAATAAAAGAGGAGGTTTCATTTGTACTGAAGGATGAGATTTCCCTCTGGATTTGCTGCCCTCTAGATATCTTTCAGTAGAAATCTGCTGTGCTTTTTAAATGGATTTAGTAATAATCTGCTTTAGCTGAGGATGCAATGGGGAGTGAGTACAAAGACAGGGAAGAGGCAGTGTTTGAATAGTTTGTCAAGATGTTTTTATAAAGATAAGGTGTCTTCAAGATGATGCCAGTTGTCCAAAGGAAGAAGGGCAGTTATATGTCTACAAGGGAGACAAATCAGTGTTAAAGAAGCACTGGGTAGTTGCTGTTATGGGACAATATGCTCCAGTTGCTCTACAGAAGGAGCAGTGAGATTATCAGCACATCTTTCCCACACACCACTCTGCCAATGGGTTTTAGTGCTGATGTGAGAAAACCAACGTGAAGAGGCATATTTCTTCTCCAGAACTCCCTCACTATGTGTCTCTTGGATAACATAGCTCTGCAAAGCTTTTCTCAGTCATGCCAAGCTCTGGGTTGGTAGTGCCACTTCAGACATTCCAGGTTTGTTTGGTTTTCTCTGCAGCAGAGAATAAAATGTTTCAGACACTTTGACAGAACTCTAAGATTCACTCTAAGATAAAACTAATATGAGGATTAGGTAAGCAGGACAGCCTATAACTGGTAAAATGTAACTGTAACTGAATTCTTCAGTTTGTTCAAAGCTAGTTGAGAAGATGATGTGGTTCAGACTACCTAGAGCAAGCCAACTCCTAAAATCCCTCCAAACAAGACAAGATAAATTACTTAAATTTTCTCTCTATTTTGTGTCTTTACCAGAATGTTTACTTCAAGAAAGACTTTGGGTGGGGAAAGAACCACTTTACTATTTGATGGAGAAAATAAGGCCCACCATTTGGAGCCCCAAATCTTCATGTATGTATCCTACCCAGCTTTCAAATAATTTGACTCACACACAAACATTTGTGTAGACTTCCCCCCAGGCCAAGTGCTGTGAAAAAGATATTTTTTTTTCAGATGCAAACAGTCTTATTGATACTCAAGAAATAGCCACTGCAGGGACCTTAATGATTCTATTATTCTATGATTCTAAGTGCTGTTTGCATTTCAGTGTCTGCAGGATCAGACCACATGATCTGACAGCTTGACAAAATTATAAGCTGCCATGTAAAAAGCACAGTTCATTGAGGGAAACTAAGGAAAAAACCCATTTATTAAATCTCAAGGTCAATATAGGGTGATCAATATTATTAATTGCATGTGAATAAGTTGAGACAGCAGCTCAGCACTTTAGCAATTATCTGAGATTCGATACAAGTATTAAATACTAACAGTATTTGATCATGGGTGGTGAAGAAAAGAAGCTCCTAAATCTGCAGGTGAAAGAAGAGTTCCTTCAGACTCAAGTATTGTTGGACACCCTCAGCACTCTGCTCAAACCAAGTGTGTATGGGAGTCCAAAAGGTAATGTTTTCGTCCGTCTTGTCTTTCTTGGCATTGGAAACAGAAATCTCCAACTAATACAAAATGCCCTGCCTTGGTGATGTTTCTAACCTTATCATAAGCTGAAAATTCTGAAATCCACCCAGACAGACAACTAAGATATTACAGCATGACAATTTCTTTACTGAATCTGCAAATAAAACATGCAAACATGCATGCAGGGAAGAGCAGACTGAAAGGACATCCTTGCTTACACAGCACATGGTGCCACAGACACTTCTCCTTAGGGTCCTACTAATTAGTCAGAAATAAATCACATATCCCATGGCAAATCCAGTTTTCACTTATCGGTTCAATATCAGTTCCAAATCCTACAGTGCCTTTCTATTCAGATGGCAAGTATACGTAAATTCCTAATTTTTAAATGCATGAACATTTAAAATGCTACAGTGTTATCATAACTGAAATGTTATTCCTGTCCTATTGTTATGTCTTCAGCTGTTTTCAGACTCTGATTTAACTGATTTGACCACTCCTATCCTGGGTACCAGCTTCCACAGCTAAACACTTTGTTACGGACACTCGCTCACTCTGTGGCTTTTGGGGAATGGAAAGGATGCTGAACACACACCCCTATATTTGACTAATTTGGGCCAGCCAGGAGCAGACAAATTCCCAAACAAATATAATTTGTATTAAAATTTTGCAACTGTCTGCAAAAATATCAAACGCTTTTTAAAATCCTTGGCCTGAATGGCCAGACCTTGACCACTCTCACCAAAACTGATGGGAAGAAAGAGTAAGTGTTACAAGGTTATTAGTCACACCACTTGTTTGCCTGAAAAGTGCCAATTTGCTACTGTGATAAGCAAAGATGAGGAACCTGATCAGAATAAAAGTCTTGTTCTTTCTTTGGACCAGAATCTCAGGTGTATATTAGTATTTATAAATTCAAAGACTGCCACTGGTTCAGAGCTAAAATTCAGGTATTCATCCAAATTGAACCCAAAGCTTAAACCTTTTGACATAAACCTTCCTTTCTACCAAGAATTTCTGTAATTAATACATGGTGGTTTTTTAAACCGTTAAAAAAACCCCAAGCAAGCAAACAACAAAATACAGAATTGTATCAAATGAGCTGGAAAAGTACAGAGAAAACAAGGCATTCAGTGAGAGCCCAGAAGCCATAGATCTGACTTACATAAGTGAAGGACAAGCAGTGTCTTCTAGATAGGAATGCTTATTTTCCTGTCATGATCCAAACTAATAGTGAAGGTGGGTTCACTTGTCAGATGGATTATTCCAAAAGAGGAATGTTGTTTTCTAGTGACATACTTAGCCACCCCCAATGTACATGGGATCATGATTTTCCTCCAGTTCCACTGCCAGCATCAACTAGCAGCCTAACCCAAGTGAAACCTCTCCTTCCAGCAAATAATGCCTGCTAAGGCACCTGCTGTCCTGAGGCAGGATGACTGATTGATGAGGTTGGTGAAGCTTTGTGCTGACGTATGAAAGCTGTGACAGCATCTGGAGGAGCAAAGGAAGGGTAAAAATCAACTCAAAGGTTTATAAGAAGCGGTAAAAGTGGATGTGAAGACAGAGGTGCTTTATTTCTCATCTATTTTAATCCATTTCTGCCCATGGAAGTTTGCAAGCAAGAGATTTTGGTGCCCATTCAAAGAAAGAAATATGTGCAGAGGGCTGAGCTGAAGGAAGCACAGATGTGGAGGGGGAGAAAGGAAACGACTGGTACAGACTCATTAGAAGTATCACATTTTCAGCTACACTGCACAACCTGGTTATGTTATCTCCCACTTCAGAATGCCAAAACTATCCCTGTGGTCTTCCCCTCTGTACATTTACCTTCAGCAGCTTCTCCAGGATAGGACATACTCCCAGGTGTTTCCCCCAGGGAACACGGGAAGCTATTCATCCAGCACAATAATGTCTGCTCTGTTGAAAGCTCCAGGTCATGACAATGACTTAGAGCCAAGAAACACATCTGGGCCCATAACCACGTGTGGCTAATCATTGGGTGTCACAGTACCTCCCAACAGAACATGGCATCCTACAGGAGAATATTCCTCTGCTGGACACAAGCTCAGTAGCTTGGTAGCGCCAGGTGAGAGGAGTTCACTTACAGGCTCATGCTGAAATCATATCCTATCAACCTAGCAGGCCTCCAGACCACCAGGTAGTGATGGCATTATAGTTATTGGCACAGAGCAAATTTTGATAATAGCTTTAGACAGCACTCTTGACTGCAACAGCCAGCATGTGTAGAGGGAAACCTGGACTAACTAGATGACTGCTACAGACAGCCTTGTCTTTGTGGTGCAGAGCCAAGACCCAGGAATCTCAACTCTGTTCTTGTTTTTGCCAGTGAGCTCTTGTGCAAATCCCCTGCCAATGCTGGCCTTCAGGAGCCTGGCAGTGTTCCAGACATCATATTTGTTGTGATCTTGTTCTCATTACACCTTGTAAGATCATTTAGGATCTTTATAAGCAAGGCATCACAGGAATGCAGACAAAAAATTATCAGTGTCATGTTATTGCCTGGCCTCCTTAGAAGTACATACAAATGCATATGCACATCTGCGTGAATCTAAGTGCGGAATGGTGACCATGAGGAAACTGCTAGCTGCCAAGATCTGATTGGATCTTTCATCCCAATAGCTCTATGCATTCTACTGGATAAGTAAATGTGAATTATTTTATGTATATGTAAATCAAGAATAAATAAGTGGGCTCAGTTTAAAGTTCCAGTCATTGTCATCATCTGTATGCAGATAAAAAGCTACATTAATCAAAGCAACTGCAGAATGTTACATTATGGAAGTAAAATAATATTGTTTAATGATATGTCAAGTTGACACGATCACCTTCTCACCAGAGCCATCAGTTCAGCAGATCAGTGAGAGCAGGATACTCGCTGGTGTAAATAAAATTAATCCCACTGGAGTTAACTCAGACTACATCTATTGAAGATTTACCTTTTACTTCTCTACAATGACTTCTACTTCCCCATGCCCCCAGGGTGATCAGTGAATTGTGGATTTATACAGTCCCCGTGGCAATTTCCAGAAATTCATTGTTGCTGCACTTTTTCAGTTGTCCTAGTTTTTACCCTCCTACATTCTTTTAAAACTTTGACCATATAATTCACTTAAGCTTTTAAATGAGATACGTCTATAAAGAGCATCTGGGTCAGCCAGCCTTAATTTGAAAATGTCATTACTCCCACACTAAACTTCCTCTATCAATCCCACAGCAGCCATCATGGTTGTATGTCTCCCAGAACAATCTTAGTGAAATTGTGGTTTTTTCATCTTCATAAAGGAGGAAAATAGGGGGAGGAGATTAAAAAAAACCACCATCCAGGTGGTAAAGTCTGAAATTGTTCAGGGAAATAGAGTGAGAAAGTATTCTCGCTTACACAGGGTTTTTTTTGACTGCAAAGGTGTAAAGTTTTATCTGGAGAAGGGAAACCAGTAAGCTTTTAGCTTATGCTTAACTGAATTCCAGCTATCTTTAAGTCAATTTCATTTTGCAAAGTTCAGAAATATTCAAGATGTTCCTGAGGTTGGGAATATCAGTATTGGGTCTCCAGTACAACCTTTCTTGCAGGTAACTGGAGAAAGCGGTTTCTGGGTTAGTGGTGTTGAAAGGATTACATTCTCACTTTCTTAAGCTGAAAGTTAAACAGTTAGCATGCATAATGTCTCTCTGTAGTCAACTGGAGGAAGGGCACTGTCACTCAAACCAGGACAGGCACTTCCAGAGGGTAATTCATATCATTCTATAATAGGTATTAAAAATAGGCTGAATATACTGCCCTCTGAAACTGCTTACCTGGATATTTTAACTCTAAATGTCTCCAGGAGCCAGACTTGTAACTCTAGCCATAAGGGACCTGTTTCAGTTGGAAGTGAAGACGCCTTCATCCTATATGCAGGTGATGTGTCCAGGTTGCAGTCGCTGGGAGATTTTGCCAAGACAGTAAACAGATCCTTGAGTGCAATTCAGCCTACCCTCAAACAGACAGCTAGGTTTGATTGTGTAAATTGACAGCTGAAGATGTCTGTTGCGGCCTGTAGCTGCCACTCCAGAACAACAAAAGTCCCTTGCCAAATCTTCAGCTCCCTATGGATGTCCCACTTAATACAGGGCATCTCAAATGGCACCAGACACCTAAGTTTAAGCAATTGAACTGAGCTCCTGGTGCTTGCACACATCTCTGGACCTTTCTGGCTGTACTGACTGACAATTGTTGACTATGATCCAAGCACAGATAGCCATTTCACACATAGACACCTCCATACAAGTGCCAGTATTTGCCTAACTCTCATGTTAAAACTTACCCAGGTTTTACACATCAATTGTGACACAGCAGCACCTCAGGAAGTGCTTTTTAGCCTGTGTACCCTATCACATACAGCCTGTTTTCCTGAGGAGGACACAGAGACAGCACAAACAAGTCTAGTGTCACTGCTCACATGTCACTGGCACTGCAGAAAGAGTCTCTAGGACAAACACTACTCAGTGGGTTAATCGGTGTTAGTCCATTGATTAAAAAAATCAGGTTAAATCACTGATGTAATGGGAACCAGAACCTGAGCCCTGGAGGAAGCAACTCCAGGCCTAAGAGTCACACAATTCCTGCTCTGGTGTCATGACCGCAGTCCCCATACAAACTGCTGCATGAGGTCAGGGTCTCCTCCTGAACTGTTTGCTCTGCCCTAAATACAAGCAGAAAAGAATGAAATTGTCTCCTTGAATTTCATCAGAAAGTGTACAGGCTTGTATTATCATGGTAAAAAAAAGTAATACACATCTGTTGAGCTCCAGTGGGGCATATCAACAAAAGCAGCAGTATGTTTTGAAAAACAGTAAATTACTTTCTTAGCAGCTACACCAAACTTTGGATGCTTTCATCTACACTTCCATGTGGTAAAGAAAAGAAGTGCTTTGGGTTCAAACTTATTATCATTCAATAGCCTGTTTATGAAGGAATGGTATGAGACATTTAAAATATGAGTGCAAGTAAGGGTTCTTAAATCTCATGAGCCAATCTAAAGTTAAGTGACTGCTCATCTGCAGTCAACTAATAGGACAAGAAAATTAACTCTGAGAAACAAATTATAGCTCTATACCTCCATCCTCCAGGATGTGATCTCAAAGTCAAGTAAGTCCCCAGAAAGCAGTCTCCAGGACTTGCTGGGAATGTTCTGCATGCCAGAATAGGGCAAACTCATTCTCAGAAGACATCCAGACTCAAATAGCAAGGTGGCAATACAGCACACTCAATTGGAAGCAGAAGGATAAAAACCAGAAAGTAAAAAAAAAAAAAAATATAAACATCAGAATAGCTTAAGCATTTGGAATTCCAGTCAAAGCAGGACAGTGAACAGAATGAAGTATTAACCCATCTGTTGATACAGTGAAACAAGGATTCACCCACCTAATAAAATTCAAACTGATAGATTCCCGTCATCTCCTCAGGATACTGGCTCCCAGTACTCTTTATAGGAGATGTTGTAGAGCTCCATTATGCAGTCTTTATGATCTCCACAAGAAAAATAACACATCAAATAATAATCTAGAGGAGGCTCAAGTGCAGTATACTACTTGGGGTTGCCTCACTTTGTGCCAAACTTGGGGAATGCCCTTCCTGGTGGAATTTAGTTTACCTCAAAGCAGAAAGGACTTAAATCAGCAAGGTTTCAGTAATCCTTGAAGTAAGAGGGCCTCTCTGAAAAAGGAAGCCTCTATTTCATCCTCAGTGCCAGAATTACTACCTAAGCCATCATGTCCCTTTGCCTAGATTTGGAAACCCTGGGCATGACTTTCAAAGTGACCAAGCACCTAAAGTTCCAGTTGAACTCTGTACTTCTGGAAAACAAACTCACAATAACTCACCAGACAAAAATGATACACAATAAAATTTTGCTTTAATATTAACTTTGGCTTCTCCAAGTAGAAAACTATGTAGCAATTTCTCCTAGACTCAAGATCTGAAGTTTCACTCTCTCCCTACATTTTTTTATGATGTAAAAAAATGAAAAACAACTCTTCCACAAATTCAAAAACCTTACCTCTAGCCATGAGGGGTGTGGTAGGGAAAAAAAAAAAAAAGAAAAAATATCACAAACTACATAGTCAAAATTTGCCTTATTCTGACAGGATGATCAGACATATATCTCCATTTTTCTACTAGCTGGAGCCCAGTCAAACATTCACAACTTAGACATCTTAGAAGAGTTCACAAGATGTTATTGATAATTAACACAAAGCTTTTCCCCAAGACTGTGCTTATAATCTCTATTTCCTATTCCACAGTCCTGTTACTGAGAAGGCAAAATTTCTGTCTTAATGATGAATAAAGTGATTTTGAGAATTGCTCTAAGCAACCATCACCAACATCTTATTGCGTTATCCAGCCCAAAGTTGTTTTGGCTATTGGAAGAGATGTCAGAACTGTCTACAATTCTGCTGGCGTAGAAGTAACGACATCACTGCATGTTCATCCAAGACTCAGACATGGAAACCAGTTTTAAAGAAACGTTTGATGATGGCATTGATGTACCAGTGGTTCAAGTCTTTTGTAGGGTCTTGTTTTTCTTGAGGTTTGACAGTTGTGGGTGTTTTCATAAATGGAGAGGAAGGACCTTTGGAACCTACTGACCTTGAAGTGTTCGCAATTCAACTCTACTGGGGATCTTGCACCTGGAAAAGCCCACAAGCCTGCATATCATCAAACTGTCACACCAAGCAAATGCATTAATATGTAACGACATGAGCCACAGTGTCCCATGGTATTAGAGAAGGGAGACTTTTCTTGTAGAAAAAGTCACAGTGAGCAGTATGAACCTTGGGACTGCTGGGGAGCTGAGTGAATCAGCCACGCTGCTCTGCTCCATGCTGCCATGGCTAAACTGATTTTGCATCTAAATTAGCTAATTTAAAAGTATCTTGGGCATTTCTGCTCCATCCTTTCCTCCTTTCTGTGACTGCATAGAAAAAAAATTAAAGAAAAAGGTGAAACACCATCTTTCTAAAATCTACAGTCTAGTTTATCACCCATAAATACAGCACTTCTCCAGGTGTCTTGTGGCTGATGCTGTTCCCTACCAAATACCCAGCGAAACACTAGAAGTGTTGTATACTGGAGCTTTCTGAAACAAAAATAATTGCACAGAACAGAGCAGAGAGGAAAACATCGGAGTTATTTCAGAAGCCTTTAAATTATTTTTATTTTTTAGTTTGTATCATTTAATGGTACTATAAATCAGAGCACGCGGCAATGTTGAGATATACAGATCTCAAGAGTGAGGCTTAGCAGCATATGCCTTCTAATTAGCTTTGCCAGCATAATTGACTCTGGTTGGGCACCAGAGTCAGTACAACTCTAAGCTGACAGTGCTACAAGGAGGCAGGAGCAGGTATAGAGGAAGATCAGCAGCAGCAGCACCACACACCTAGGAGAGGGAGGCAATGAAGGGGAGATCCTAGGAATGAGGGAAGAATACATGGAAGCAGAGATCAGAAGAAATGGAGGAGGACTGACAGGCAAAAACAAAGGATAAAGGAGAAGTGGAAAAAAGGAAGCAGTAGGTCTTTTGTCTGTCTAAATGAGCAAAGAACCAGTGGTTGACGTTAATTAAACTGCTAATTTCTACTAACAAAGGGTCTAGGCATGAAATATTTGTTAAAGCTTCTTGCTTGTTGGTTTGGTTTATTTTAAAGCTGTTTCACAGAATTCTACTGAGATGATTTTTTTCTTTTTTTTTTTTTTCCAGGTAATATAGGCAGTTTGTCTGCCTTTGCTGACAACACAATGAGGAGGCTGCAAATAATCCCAATTCTCATAAAATTAAGACAGAATAAAACACATTGTTAGGGGTAAAGCTATGCATTCTGATGACATTTTCCTCTCAGCTCATCCAAAGTATTCATTATAAACATAACAGGGATGTTGTTAAACATTGAAACTGTTGACATTGAAAATTTATTTAATTAATGCTTGGATGGCATGGGGGCAGGGGGCCACAGGACATTGTTTACAGACCCTCTTCTTTCTTTTTCTGAAGTTAGATTCTTTGCCATGTTAATTTTCTATTTCTCTATTACAAAATTCCTCCTCTTTCATAACTAATTCAGTAGCGCTGTACATGTCTCTAGTGAGTGACACTGACAGTGGTGAAGAGGATTCAGCCAGCCAGCCCCTAGAGTTTTGCCTAAGAAGCTGCAGGGGCCTAACTTTTTTGTTAATACTTTTTCTTCCCCCTGCACGCATCCACCACAAAGCTGCTATCTCGGTGCTATGTGCAGACATTGCTCCCCACCACAGCTGCCACCGATGCTCCTCAACTCCTAGTTTCTGTCTTTCTCCAGTTCCCCAGAATGGCCTTTACATCCTATGCAGGACTTTAAATTTAAAAGCAGTGTGTCAGCTTTTTCAATGATATTCAACTTTTCAGACTCATAAACCTAACAGACACACTGAAACAACCTGTGGCTCACCTCTCTCAGAGGCTGGAAACAGATCACTTGTCCCCTTTCTTGTTTTCTCACCTCCTAGGGCAGGCGAAAGCAAGGTTTGGTGTCACACAGGTGGCATAACACCATCATAGAACAGGAACAAAGCATGAGACTGCTGCAGCATGGAGACATAAAGGATGGCCAGGGCTTTTTGGACATGCAGCCTGGCACAGTCATGTCAGCAAAGAGATATACAGCAAGCTCCCCTCTCTTTAATTCACAGTATCCCACATAAGCCAAAGGTCCTTTCAAGTTTAAGCAAATTACAGTGTTTACTGCTTCTTTGTCCATGATAACACTGGTCCTGTTGGAGTTACAACAGATTAATGATGAGACATGATTTTTCTTTGTAGAAACCTTGCTCTTTAGAGCCTATTATGACAACATCTCCCCCTTTTGTTTGTTTGTTTTCCATTCCATTTACAATCAGTTTATAAAACAGAAAAGTATGTCTGGGTAAAGAGTGTGTGTTTCCTCAAATTATCTCAATCCTGGTTTTATCTTTGGGTATAACTGTTACCCTCCACTTCTCCAATAAAATAGCTGTTTTTAATTACAGAAGGTATATTTTTGCTGCAGATCAGCTATTTCCTACTAAGCTCCTTCAGAACCTTCCAATGTACCATCTGGAGCTGATGATTTGCTGCTTTTTAAATTATCGATTTGTTCCAGCTCTTCTTCTGACACATCTTGATTACCAGAAAAGAGCAAGTCCCTATAGGTATTGCTCTGATATTCTCTGTGCTGAAGAGCGACGCAAAGAAATAATTTAGATTCTCAGCAATGCCTTTATCTTCTTTAATTTCTGCCTTTAATCTTCAGTGAACCTGTTTCTAAATTACCAATTAATTATTCCTGCTCTTATGACTGACAAAGCTGAAGCATTCTTATTTTGTACCTCTAGATGTTTACAGTCCACCATGTTCAATTTCCCTTTCACTTAGTCTTTACCCTGATTACTAAACCAATGTATGGGAAAGATAAGGTTAGATTTTCAAATTTGAAAGGATTCCCACTTGACTCAAAAAATGCTTTCCAGCCCTGACATTCCATTGGATTGGTTTCCAATTCTCTTGCCTAGTTTTTTGTTGGTTTCGTTTTTTTTTCAGCAACATACATGTCCTCCAGACTATTGTTCTTAAGTGGAGTTCATGACATCTTTAAGGAATTTTATTCCTGTGCTCTTCCCTAGGGAACTTTGACTAACCCTCTCAAGACGACCAAAACACAGATATTCTGAAGTCCAAATTTCAGCCACCTTTCTGTACTTTATTTCCCACTAAGATACTGGACCATACTACAGTAATACATGTTAGCAGACCCAGACAACATCTTGTTTAGAACGTCGTCCTGCATATTGCTTCAGATCATGAACCAAAAATCAGGATATTAAGATCTAGGCACCTAAAAAAGAGGGAATAGTGATCTGAAATCTCATACCTACTTATAGCTACATCTGAGGCTGTAAAATAAACAAAAAAACAAAAACAAACACCCACTCCCTGTTTTAGACCTGCCAAACACAGAAACTAGGCAGTAGCTGGCAAACCTAGAGCACGTAATCCATACCAGTAACAACCTGGTGGTGGAAGCTGCCTTTCTGCAACAGTATAATGATTACCGTACTTGCTTACTATATACTCATAAGTAAGTATAACTATACTCTACGTAAGTATACTTCTAAGTATAGTATACTTATGCTTACTATAGTGATTATAGGACATGGAAAGGCTGCACATGAGGGAGGTCAAGACAGCATTGCTCATCTCAAATGAAGGCCCTGGCCACCAGGCAGGGCACCAGGAGAGAAGTAAGCACACTCTCTCCCACTTGTTGGGGCCGGGTTCTTGACTCAGAAAGAATAACAAAGCTTCGGATGTGAAAGTAAGACTAATGCTATACCTCAGTAGTTAGAGGTGTAGGAGGAGAGAGGTCTCCACGTTTGAGTCATTGTGCTGATCCTTAGCATTTTATTTCATCCAAGAGTTCAGTGCAAAATGGTCCCTAAAACAAAATAGGCAACATACTGTCTGGTGCCTGATAAGACTCCCCTTGACCACACAGGAAGAGCTTATGTTTCTGAAACAGAGATGTACAAGACCATGTTGATCAAGGTAAACTCATGGCCTGAACCCTACACCATGTCCTGCTCACAGCACTCATTCCCAAAGCCTGGGCTTGATCAACATCCAGCCCCAGCCCTAAACCATGACAGTTCTTCAGCAGAGCAAGCTGAACTGTACCTCAACCTCACATGAAAAGTGAAGTTATTAGAACAGTCTTGCTTCAGGCTACATTATTTTTATCACGCTTCTTCCTAAATTGTTAGAAGTTTATTATGTTCTTCTGTTTTGCTGCTGCTAACACACCTAATTACCACTGGACAAGAGAGTTCCTCAACCCTTCCCTACCCAGCTTCCTCCTCATGCACTATCAAATGATTACTCATGCAGTAAAAGCCCCTACAAAATGTCAGCTGAGCTTTACATCTTTTATTGTTTGCAAGTAGTTGGGAAAAAAAAAAAATGAAACAAACCAACAAATTACAAAAATCAGCCTACCTCTGGCCATTGAATTGCTATTAATGATTTAGGAAGAGAGATGAAATGCAGCACAACAAACATAATCCTTGAATCCTTATACCACTGGCCTCCCTGGTGGGTCCACACCACATGTGGTTTGACCACATTCCCTACAAATGGCTCTGTCCTCACCAACCACTTTGCTATTGGCAGCCAAGCTTGTTTCAGCCACAGAGAGCTGGGTGCAATGAACTCAAAAAGGCTTTGCAGCAGAACGGTGGCTGCACTTAACAAGGCCTTGCAAACCATTCAAATACCTGCAGCAGGCTTGCTTTCTGCCTCTGTGCCTAAACATAGAAAGACCTAATTTCGGCAATACCCATTCAGATAGCAAAGAGCTCAGGTAAAAGTCTTGGGCAATTAATGCTGCTGATTATCACACAAATAAACCTGGTCACTGTCTAGTTACACATGCAGAAGGACTCAGAGACATAAGCCCTCTTGCAACAGGGGAAAAGGCCTCTACTGAACGCTTCCATCAAATATTCTGCAAATACCCAGTCTGGTGACCGTGCTGCTATAGACGGTGCCAGGACATTCGCTGACCTGTTCCAGCCCCTGTTATTCTTTTCTGGCCAGATTTGAAGCCTCTGAACTGAGCCAGAGGATGCTAATAAAATACCAAATCAACAGAAAATGTCACCACAGCCATCTGACCTCTTGCTCTGGTGAGACACCCCAGACTGAAAGAAACCCAAATCCCCCTTTGCCACCTCAAATTCTCACATCCTCAACCAGCTGCAGACCCACATGCTAGCTGCGGCCCACCAGTGCAGGAGGGAGGCGAGTACTCTGTGCCCAGAGACACAGGATGAAGGTTCCCCAGAACCACACACCCCATTAGGTGCTTGCAACACCTCTGCTCTGCACATCCCGCACCCGCTGCGCGCCAGAGGCGAAATCGCACCGCACCCCACTCACAGCAGCGCTCGAGTCCTCGCCATGGAGCAACAGAGCCACCCTCGCACTTACCTTTCCCAGACACGTGTGTTTAGGGACAGGCCGCCTCAGAAGATGGCAGGGGGGAAGTTGGCAGGCAGTGGGTCCCCAAGGAGCCCTGGCGAGCAGGCGCACCACTCCCCACCCCTCGCAGCAACGCGACGGGCACCCAGCGATCGCTTGGCTTTGGCACGGTGTTTCTCAGGCAGTTGCTCCGGTGAGGGCAATGAGCTGTGAAGCTGCTCCCCGCCTCAGCGTTACCATCTCGCCAGCCACGCAGTCCAAGTAAAAAATATCGCCTTCAAGCATTAGCGTCATCTCCACCGAGGGCGTAGGGCTGTCTGCCTGGGAATGGCATTACGTACCAGACTGGCATACGCTCCGGGTTCAACACTGACACCTTCTTCTCCCAAAAGAAAACGAGGACCCCAAAGAATAACATGCAACACAGATGGAAAACAGGGAGGACTGCATTGAAAGATGCTTCTGGGTCAGGGCTGCGCCGCTTCCCTGGTTCAACAGCACCATCTCCTGGGTGGTCTCGGCCACGCCGCCCGCTGCAGGCAGCCCACACCGCCAAAGCATCTCCCCAAGGAGACCCTCTGCAACCTTCCTCTGGAGCCACACAATTTATTTATTTTTTTTACTTCATTTGCTTTTATTTGCTTTCCTTTCAGGCAGTGTCAGTCTTCTTGCACCCGATTCCTTTCACGTATTACTGCATGTCTCTTATAAAGCATCACAGGAAAATGGGTAAATACACGGAATACCGAAGAATCCTAGATTCTGTATATTTTTTAAATCACTGTTATAAGTACCATTCTTGAATACCAGCCCTAAAACTGTTGTCTCCCAAGCCACAAAGGTTTGAATATGTACCCAGTCTTCACAGAGAACATCCTCTTTGAGGTAATCAAAAAGCACTGCTTTTCAGAGAATATCTAAATTGTTTTTAAAGAAAAAAAAAAACAAAACCCAAAACCAAGCAACAAAACAAAAACCCAAACTAAAACTAAAAAAAAAAAAAACCAACTCCTATATCTGCTTGAAGTGCTGTTTAGATTTTAGACAAGTGAAATGGTGGATAAGAACAGAAACATTAGGTTTCATAGAATTAACATTCCACAGAAAAATCTTGTCTGACGTAGTATTTCAAAGATACTCACTGTAGTGTGCATTTGAGAGCTCTGAAATGCTCAAGGTATCTCTTTAAGAGCAGGTGTTTTTCACTCACAAGATCACAGATTTAAAACTAAAACCTACAAAACTTTATTCTCTCTATAGCTGTTGTAGTACAAGTAGCAAATCTCTGTTTTTCAGTTTATATTAGTCTGCAAAATGAAGATTCAAAGTGCCCTACTTCATTGTTTTGAGGCTAAATTGTACATAAAATCCTTCAGGCTTTGAAGAATGCACTTACGTAACAAGCAAAAGAAGTGTAATCCCATGATTTTTCTCCAGTTCAACACTCCTCCAAAGCCCCTTTTGACTCAATTCGCTGTTAAATATCAAATAAAATTTTAAATAAACTCATCTTTAAAAATGCTGACTAAGATCCCTGTGCAAGCTTTACATTAGAAGGGACAACATATAACTACAAAACCACAGACACACATGCCAGCATCTCAGTGTGTGTGTAGGAGCAATCACATGGCTTTTTATATAGAACAGCTGCAAGAATTAAAAAAATAATCATTGTTCCTCTATTGTTGGTTAGAATTAACTTTTTTAATTGGTAAAACTGTTTCAAAATTAGTACTGAACTTGGCCCTTGGACTCTTCTTAGATCCTTGCAAACCATCAACCCTTGCATATATTTATTACAGCATGTATTTCAACAGCTAGAGAAAAGTTTCTAGCACTCCCTCTGTCTTTAAGGAAGTCTAGTTTATTTATTCACTCTGATTCAAAAGGCCTTAAAACATTAAAATTGTTTGAGAATAAAAGTCACCCTTAAAGGTTTTCTTTCCTCTTAGGAGGGAGCAAAAGCCAGCAGCCTGCTGTCCTGCAAGCAATTCTGTTGTCCAATTAAGAAGTGATCTTCAAAACTATGAAGACTTGAATGCTTGTTGATTATAAACAACATTGTACATTCCTCTCAGCCACACCCTACAACTACCATGAATTTTATACAGTTCAATGGTCTTTCTAACTGAAATTTCCTTTGCTCCTGGCCTACTCACTTATTTCCAGGGAAATGAGGCTTGTGCAAGAAGCTGCGTGATAATTTATAAATCAGAATCTCTTCCCTTACTCCTAAATCCTTCTGGATATATAACATTAAAATTCTGCTTTTGATACTTCTCAAACAAAAATGCAAAGAAACTTTTCAAGAAGAACCATTAAAAAAAAAAAAACAAAACCCAAACAAACTAAAAAACCGAAACAACACAACAAACCAACTACATTCAACCTGAAAACTACTGTTTTTCCCCCTCTGAAACAGCACAAATTCTGTGCCAACAATACTGAGGTGGTTCTTTTCACTGTAGATTAAAGCAGTTAAAGCCTGAACATAAAATGTGAGGTTTGGCACATATCTTTTAAAAAAAAAAAAAAAGTGAAAATAAAACCTGAATCCACTACTTTAGTCCTATTTTCTGTGTAACTACAACCTGTTTTCCCTAAGAGATATGTCAGGATAGGCCTGAAGCAGTTAAATCAGTCAAGAGTTTCTATAGCCATGACCACACCATGTAAGAGACAGCAGTGCTTTAAGACAGAACTATTCAATGAAACAAGCAGTATCCCAACAAAAACAGTCAAAACCAAACAATCAACAACAGCCTCTTCCAGAGCAGTGTTTTCATCTCAACCCTTTCGGCCAAAAAACAAGTTTGACTCACCACCCAGCACAATTCACAGTCCAAAACCTTCCAAATCCCTTTACCTTTCCTTCTTTCCACCTTTGCTCACACTCTTCAACAGGTAACATATCTTGTAACTAATGAGCATTTTTTTCTAACACAATCCTGTAATACAGATGTTGAAAAACCCCGCGTAAGAAGATCTAGTTTCTGCAGATGGGACATGCAAACCAGATTAGACAGGGATTTATTGCTCAGGCTGCCAGCACCGCATTTTAATATTGCCCTTCTTAGATACAGGCACTGACAGGGCTTTGATGGGACTTTTGGTGCCAGTTTAGGAGACATTTTCCCTGGTATGATTCTTCGATTTCACGTTTTCAAACTTGAATGTTTTCTACATACTTGGTTAGTATTGACAGACTCCTGGAAAAATCCTGCCTACTTTCAAAAACAATCAAAAGAACTCAGAACATGAAAATAAGCCTTCATGTCATTAGAGACAAATAAAGGCACTTCAAATATTTCCAGGCATTTAAATTATATAAACTTTTTTTAAGACTAGACAAGCAATGAAGAATATTCTTCAGACCGCTTCTTCACTTTTTTTTAGCAAAATTAAGTCAAGGCAAAGGTCATTAAGGCTGAGAAATACACTTACCATGTAAGCCATTCAAGAAGTCTTGAGTTAACTGCTTGTTTTCTGAGGAAATTGACTTTTGATTGATTCTGGTTTTTGGCTGATTCAAATTCCCCCCAGATCAAAACTAGCAGCACAGTAACAAGCATTCATGTTCTGCTTCTTTCTGCTCCCCACCAGGACCAGTTAGAGAAGAACAAAGAAACTCTCCCTCCTCTTTAGAATATAAACAATCTCATTTGCTTAAATCAAGCCACCTTGCTTTATCTGTAAAGGGAGAGAATTGTTTGCAGATGCAAAGGATTAGCTTAATTTATGACCTGGTGAACAGGTTAGTCCACTCAGCTCAGCTTTTTTCCGCAACAGCATCACCAAGGGCATCCTCAGAATAAAATGTAAATAATTATGATAATGGTTTCCAGTTTGGCAACCATTCACACTACAATGATATAATAACAGAATAACAATCATAGATAATAGTTTAAATGCATGTCTCATTGTAAGCCCTCAGTAGTGCAATATTGCCAAAATGAGTCCAGAAACGTCTCACTAGAGGAGCACCCAGCCAGAATGTCGGCCCGGTAAAACACAAACAGCAGGAATGCGGCTACACTGTTTTTTGGAGATGGCAGCTCCGTACAATCAACCTTGCTCTATAGAAGCCCTGCAGGTGGCAATGCTCCTGAAGAGGCCTGACACCTGCCTTATTCTTACCCCAGCAGATAAAACTCAAGACCAGGTAGCTTTGCTTCCTTCTTTACCAAGAAGGGTGAAGGGCAACTCCCCATCTTTGCTCTTGGCCATCCTTCTCAGCAACCTCAGCCAGCCTTCCCAAGCCGTGTTCCTGAGCATTATTACCTCTACAAGCAGGTTTTTTCCTCATCATTCCCCTCACCTCCGGGGGGGAGGGGGAAGCATCCTTTCTCCCACAGAACCATTCCCATCCTCCCAACCAGGGACGCCCCATAGATCTCTCCAGCTAGCACCAGCACCCCAGTATCTCCACGGATTGTCACTCCAGCTCCAATATTACCAGTTGCTTTCTCTCATTGACAAATTGCACAAGAAAACCACGTGCAAATTCCTAACCACTGAGAGGCATGGTTTTTTTTCTCAGGGGGAAAAAAACCCAACCAAACACCACAAACAAAAAAAAAACCCAGCTTATTTGCAGCAGCATCCCTTTTACCTCACATTTGAGGGATAGCAAAAGTTGATGAGCAGAGTGCAGAATACCTCCCACCTTCTAAAATGATCAACCTGAGAATTAGTTTCTTGGGAAAAATACTCTGTCAGCTCCCAAAATAAACCTCTTTGTGAGCATCTGAAGTTTTACGATTTAAGACAACAGTAATTTTTTTATTTTTTTTTAATTGCAGTTGGATTAACATGAACACTTACATAGATGTCATATGTAAAGTAACAGACCTCTCACAGCCTGAAAAGATTTGCACAGGAATGCAGGCAAAAGTCACATTTTATATTCCCATGCCTGTGGCTTTGTCACTCACACTTTATGGTGTCAGTGTTGCTTTTACTCAGGCAAATGATGGATATAAACACTCTGTTATGCAGAATTTTAACCAAATAATTAAAAACTAAAAAAGTCTAAGGGGAAGGAAGCAGAGAAAGTAGAAAAACTTTCATAGTTTTGGTAAAAGTAAGAACTCGTGCTAGGAGAAAAATTTTGCTGCTTAGAGGACAAAGACCTGATGATGCTAAAGTTACCTTTATGTTAAACTATTAGTAAATAGTACCAAAAAATACTCAATTTTTGCAGAAGAATAAAGAGTAGATAGATTATAGCAGATTGGGAGATCTGGGTTTTTATCAGATTTATTTACTAGCCAGAATAAAAGTTTACCATTGAAGCAGAAAATAACTTTTATTACCTTACTGTTTACTGTATACATCCACTTCAACAGGTCTTTTGACAAGAATAACCAGACTTTTAAAATTAATTAATTTTACATTCAGAATGGCAAAAACTGCTTCTGAAAGATTAGCCATAAGAACACTTATTTAATTTGAATTCAAAGAGAGGCAACACTGAAATACTCAGAACTTACCTTCATCTATACATAAAGCTTTGCATTTCATGAATGTGATGTGGTATATGAATAAAAAAAAATGCACTCAAGGCACTAGTGACTGCCTCTGAGTGTAACTTATTTGTGCTCAGCAGTCGTTCAGTCACCTCTACTGGTACTGGGCAGATGTCATGAACTAGTGAATACATTAATTCCGTGCTATGCAGTGGGAAACATTTTAGGTTTCAAACCAGAAGTAGTATCAGTTTCATTAGTCATTTAAAATAAAGAGGAACTATTGTAAACAATCAACATAAAATACAGTTTATTTCCAATCATTTGCATAGTTCACATGCAAACTGGTTTATATCAAAGAAAACTGCATTTAGAAACAGCTTGGTTAACTTTTAACCTTAGCAGTATTGCTGTACAGCTGAAGCTATATTGGTTAATATAGTCTGTTTTCACTTAGGGAAACGTGGTTATGTGTGTATTAAAGATTTCACAGACTATCCACAAAGAAATATGTATCTAATTCAGTAGCCTCTCTACTGCAGTCATCTTGTCTACATGAAACATTTCATCTGTTAATCCTACGTTAGAAGGCCATACTCTTCAGAGGACAGCAGTCAGGAGAAAATAATTGGAAATACAACAAATACAAAAAGAAAAAGATAACCCGTAACTAGCAAATAATACAAGATTACAGTAGGAACTGAAGCATTCTCCCATACTATTTCAAGCTAAAATACTGAAGCCCTAAACAATTCCCACATTTGAGCACTGACACAGAATTGTAATACATAAAGTATACAGGCAGGGACAAAAGCTGTTTTGCAAGAGGTAGAAAAGGTTTTATAAAATCCTTAGGCACAATTCTTAGCAATCTTTTAAAAGCCATCAGAAAGTTACAAAGTAATAATGACCATTATACATGTATTTGTACAACTCTCTTTATTTTTACCCTTTGGAATAAAAGTATATTTCATGCACTCATATAATCTTTTTTCTCCTATACTGTTTGAAGGCTGTTCTTCTTCTGTAATGTATGTTATTACAGAAGTTTTACAGGCTCTTAGTCTTAAAACCAGGAGTTACACAGCAAAACTCATACACTATTACTTAATGCTTTTTCAAGAGGAGCAAGGGAATGAAAAAGCAGACACTCAAAGTCCATAAAAATATTATTACTTCTTTTGGTTTACTTCCAACTCAGTCAAGAAGAGAATGCTTTTAGAAGTGAACTTTTTTTGAACACAAATTTCCACAAATGTATGCTTTACAGTGCAGTGGTTATACTGAAATTTTCACAATATCCATACATTAAAATACCATGATCACTACATTTACCATGAGCTAACAGACATTCACAGATAAACCTTAGTGTCAATTCAACAAGATGCCTTTTTTGAACTAAAGTATGTAAGGCTTTACTGGTAACAAGTTCTTATCAAAGATTTGCTTTATTCCTGTCACAGCATCTTTTTTTTTTCCTCCTTTTACTTTTTGTCTTGGTCTTTTTCCGCATCCAGAAGCGCTGAACGGATTCCTAGCTTCTTCAGCTCTTCTACGAGATCTCCATTCTGATGCATCTGGAGAAGTATATCACAGCCACCAACAAATTCACCATTGAGGTATACTTGTGGGATGGTAGGCCAGTTAGAGTAGTTTTTTATTCCTGCAGAAGAAAAAAAAATAAAAATGTGTTAAAGGTTTTCTCCCCTCTCCAAATAGAATGCTGTTTTAAACAGAACACATTTCTCCCACCTCGCAGTACTACTGATATTTTTTTTTTGCCTCAATCGGAAAGAAATGAAATTATCTGTAACACAGAAGCACTATCAGGAAAAACTACGTTAAAGTTAATGTTGGTTCTCATGTCAACTCAAAGATGTGGGCTGAAAGATATGGTGTGAGCTCCTCTACAAACTTCAAACAGGAGCTGGGAAAATGTAGCATATCTTTTCCCTCCCAGAAAAAAAAAACAAAAAACAAACAAACCAAGTATGATTTTTCAATCAGTTAAAGAAATGAGAAGTATTGAAAAATATGGAGAACTGCTTACATTCAGTTATCCTCTACATTTCCCAAAGGAACTTTAAAATATATGTTCTTACTGAATTCACACAGTTATGCTTACTGCTGCAATTTCAATCGCAAGACACATTTGCCCTTCTAAAAGCCTTATGAATTTCAAATTGCTTTATCTCCCATTGCCAGACTTTAGAGCCCATGGGAGGGGCACAAGGCAGAAGTCTCTTTAAAAGCACTCATTAAACAAAACAAAGCTCAGTTCACAATTCTGAAGTACAGAATTAAAGTCTAAAACCGTATGTTACAGAAGACTAATGGAAGACCCTTCAAAAATATTAACTAATCAGCTGGTATAAACTGAATCACAACTTCCACTTAAAGACATCACACAAAAAAAATATACAGAAGAATCATTATAACTAATTTGCCACTTTTTCAATGATCCCTCACACAAAGCCATAATTTCTGTAGCAGAGAAATTCTGTATCTACATGCTCTTATACCAAGTTTACCAGCACTTACTTAAATACCACATTTTAAATCCAACATTTGATTACATTTTCAATACTCAATGCCTGTAATTTTTCTACCAAAGACACAAAAGCCCATATAGCAAATTTAAGCCTACAGACAACAGAGGTGTCAGATCATCAGAGCCCATTCACCTTGGAAGTCAGACCTTTAAACAAGAATGTGTGAGCTTTAGCTTAGGCTAAGTATGAACAGCATATTAGACCTGTGTAGCAGAAAACACAGGGGAATTTGCTTTCCCCTTTTCACAGTCTTTAGAGGTTAAGGTAAACCTTTTATTAAAAATATTTGAGGTAAAAAAATATATATATAAGCAAATTATGTTTACTTTATTGGAACTTAAAGCACTTTCATTTTTAACAAATATGCATAAGTCTATAAAAATGCGGTGGGATTACGACTTGAATGCATAAAAGACAAAAAAGAGCTAATAATTCCTCTTATTAAAATACCAGTGCATTTTTTTTTAATCCACTAAAATAATAGTAATCTAGAAGCAAATTTTATTGTGACAAAGCGTTGCTAACCATGAAGTACAACATCAGCTTGGAGATTTTTGGTTTTTGGTTTTTTTTACTTATGATTTTGTTTGTGGTCAACCAATGCTTCAAAATTCCAAAATAGCAAGCTTAGCAAAAGGACTTCATAACCATCTAACCTAATCTCCAGCATCACTACCTGTAATTTCTTCCTTAGCATTTCAATAAAACCTTTCAATTATTTAGGCACAGTTTGCAGAATCATAGAATGGTTTATGTTGGAAGGGACCCTTAAGGGTCACCTAGTCCAAACCCCCTGCAGTGAACTTGTGTCTAGCAGTACTTTTCTTAAACACTGCTTCGCCTTTGAGTACTCAAAAGTAGTCCGTCCTAAAAATCTTTTAGCCCACAACAGCTACAATGAAAAACTGAGTCCCAGGACTAAGACACGCTCAAGGATAACCTTACTCAAAGGAGCCACTGCAGCTACAAAATAGGGTTTAGTTTTTTGTTAAAATATTGTAATCCTAAACATGAATTGAGAACCAAGGGCCCTACATAATAAACCTACTGCCAACAAACATTCCACAGTAAAATTTACACCAATTATTCTCTCTCAAAAATATTTTCTTCAAGGACCCAACTGCACATACATACAAGTGCTGACAGTACTTTCAAGGATCTACCCAGCTTCAGATGAAAACATGAACACATTCCAGCTTAGTTGCTTTGTATGCTGCATTTCATGTAGTGGACAAACTGCTTTAAATGCCTGCATCACTGGGCTCAACCAGATTCCAAACAGAACACCTCCTCATGTGGCTAACCAAATCCTAGCTTAGTACAGAAGTTACAGATACTATTTCAGCAGTGTTAAAGCAAGTTAGCCTGCCTGGTCAAGGACTTCTGCACTTGGGGATGCACTTTTGTGATGGATCCTTCGGCATTACAGACACTCTAAGGGATCTCCTTCCCCCTCTCTGCAGGTTAAACACTGTCTGCTGCACTTCAGAAGCTGCAGCTTCTGCTTTGAACCACTGTTTGCTTTGTAAAGCCACACTCCACAGATCAGGTTTACGGTTTAACAGCTGAGGTAGTACACTTTAAGGTGGCTGTGAAACCAGAATTGGTGCAAAGTGCTACTGAAAGGGATACCTAGCACACTCCCAGCCCATTTTCCCAACTCCAGTTACCAATTCTCAGCCTCTCTCGCCAGTATCAGCACTAATGAATGACGGGCCACATCAAATAACTGACTCAAGCAACCGCTCTCACTGCTACCACACTCTCCAGAAAAGCGACATGTTTTCATGGAGATCCTGGTGCAGGAATGATTGAGGGAAAGCTAGCCTAAGGGTGGAAGGATCAAGATCACTCCCCTGGCAGCATCCCATGCTTAGGTAATTTAAAGCAACAATGAAAATAATACAAGGGTGAACTACCACAACAGTTCAAACCAGTGTAAATCACCACTTTGGAAAAGTATGTAATCCCAAACTTCTCTGCCATTTTAATGACCTGAACCAGCCTAATGCTGCCCATCAGCTCAGAGCAGGGCCACTCTGAGAAACTTGAAGAGCTATGAAGTCCAAGAAAGTGCCAATGTCTCTTAAACCAGCTTTAATAATGATTTGTACCAGGGAAGCATATATCCTGAGCTCAAGTTCATATAAAGCACATAAAGTACCAATAACTAGATGTGAGTGCGCTTTTAGGTGAAGAGGCAAGTAGGGGAGTGGTTTTGGTTTTACAGCTTGCCCTACTTTGGCACAAGGCAAGTTTCAGCAGTTGAACTGTAACACCTGAAAATAAGGTGTTTCAATAGATACAGGAAAGAAACCAACCAGCACTTCTAATGTGCCTGAACCACCATCTCTGCAAACAGACAGCTCTTAGTACAAATGGTATAAGCATACAGTGCAAACATTTAAGCATATATGCAAACGTTTAAGCTATGTTCACCTGAATACAAAGCTGGTAGCCATCTCATGCACAGTAATCTTGCAGATCAATCTTTATTTGAACAGATGCACTGGATATTTTCTCAGCTAAAGGTCAGCATCCCCTCGCTAACCCTGCATGAATGCTGTGCAGATTATGTTCATGGAGAGGGTTTATGAAAGTGTCACGTGCTGCATACTAACTTTTCAGCACCTGAGGCCAGCTCCAGGAGGAGACTAAGAGGGCCTTCAAGCAGACAGTTGAATCACACTTGGCAACTTGCAGAGCTATAGCTTCCAACAGCTCTGCCCTCTGCTCTGTCAGAGACTGCCATGCACAGAAGCAGGCACATACTGGCTTTTTAGGGTGCAGCTGAAGCAATATGACAGCCAGCTGGCCTTGAAAGTGGCAGTGTTGTTCCCGAACTCTTCACTTCAAGGCTCCATCCCTGGTGCTGGCTCTGGCACTCACCTCCCAGTAGAAGGTAGTTCCAACTCACACACCAAATGGTTCAGTTAATAAACTGAGCTGGATCTCTGTGCAGCTAAATAAGTGCCAAAGCTGGTGCGTGAAAGGGAACAGAACAATTCTTTAAGCACCTGAGAACCAGCAGGATACTGTGCAAGTGCATGCTCAGTTACTGCACTCAGTGTGGCTTAGCCAAACAGTCTGGATAAACCACTAATTTCAATTTAAAGCTTGGGTAGCCAGGAAGGCAATAACTGCTTGGATCACCTAGCACAAGCCAGAGTTCATGTGGATGAAACATTTGCCATGCTCAGGAGGGAGATGTTCCTGTTCCATAGGAAGAAAATCCTGTATCTTCACATGGTGAAGTCCCCAGAGATAACTTACAAATGCATTGCCCGTTCAAGGGCTCAAACCAGCTCTCTCAACCAGAAGTGAAATGTTGATTTAATTTCAAGGTTTTGTTGCTTCCTTTTTAATTTATGTGTTTGTTCTAGTAAATTGTATGATTAATAAATTCAGATATGTAAATAAACTTTAGAAAGCTACCATGATTTACTGACTGCCAAAGGCAACAGGAGATTTACCGCTGAATCCATTAACAAAAAATACCATCACACCCAAATTCCAGTATTTAAGCTTTTATACCACACCAACTATTATACTGGTGAACTGTAAAGCACGCAAGGATTGGAAAATCTAGCCTTTCGGATAAAAGTTAATGAGAAACTGAATTACCAAATTAGTCAGGCGATACCAAAAACAGGGGAGAAGGAAGTCCCCCGATACATGCCAGCATATGGATCTGAAGCACATTTTAGCATATTCCGTACAATAACTGTTAATGTCATGCAGCTGCAAGACTAATTACTATGTGCTATCATTTTCGTTTGTTTTAAAACTTTCTCAAATAGCCACATAAAACCTAAACTGTCAGCTATGCGCACTGAAGAGGGAAAAAAGAAAGAACAGCATCATGGGAACAGAATACTAACTTTCCACAACTGGCAAAACACCTTATATAGAATAGCTCCTACCACCTGAGCAATAATAGTGAGACTTATTATGTATGTCTTATGCAAATAATTAGCATAAATTTGTATTTTACCAAAAGAACCTCACCAGGCAGTGCCAGCAGGGAATCAAGTGGCACAAGTCCAAGCCATTCATGAAGCTTCACCATGATCTTCACAAGGAAGTAAAAATATCTGGCTAGATAATGAAGCATTTTAGGGGGTTTTTAATGCAGCTTTGTATCTATTAATTAGGCAAAGCGGCGTGGCACAAAAAGCCTGGTATCCATGAGTCACCCCGTTAGCGTAACTGTCTTCTGCAAGTAACCAAGACACCCTAGAACACAGCAAGGGCTACAGAAATCAAGCGGGGAAGTCCAAGCAAAGTAACCTCAATAGCGCATCTCTGGATATGCTTCAAATACCACAAAGCCCCACACCCCGGGACCAGGCTCGCTTATTAATCACCACCAAAATTACAAGACAGCGAGCAAAAAGCAAGCCAGGCTGCACAGAGAGATCGTGGGGTGCTGCAGCAACCCACCGGCTGTTCAGGTAGCCCCGGGCTCCTGGCTGGGTGACACACGCCGGAGCCTACCCAAGGCCTTTCCCTCTGGCAAATGGGTACTTCGGGGTTCTGGCTCTGCCCCCTACGGCGGCGCTTCACAGACAGAAGCGCGGGACCAGCTCGGGCGATGTGCGAAATCCGGGCAGCGGAGGAGGCGGCGCCCAAAGTTGACCCCAGCTGCGGCCCCAGCCCCGGCCCCA
>WTSP01000040.1:0-13944 GCA_025331215.1 Actenoides lindsayi | reverse complement strand
GTTTAGAGTAATTAACCAATAGCTGTTAATTGTAGTGTGGATACAAGGATAGAAACCATATATAACCCTGGCAGAAATGTGAATAAAGTAACCTCAACTTTGATCATATTGTTCCATGTTGAGAATAATTCCCGCAGCCAGGTTTGTCATAAAGCCTTCAAAGTGTTCTCTCAGGGATTTGTAATCAATAATGCCAAGAAAAAAAAACCAGTTGTCATGTTGATCTACTGAGTTTTATAAGGAACCCTGGTTTTGTATAACATGGATGCTCTTGTTGGCAGCATGTATTACATCTGTTGCAAAATCTTGTTCTACAGCTAGATCTAAAATAGGAAATAGAAAGCAAACATATATTTTACATATGAATCCTGGTTAAAACATACTTCTGAATGTGTAAAGCACTGAAATTCATGTAAAACCTGAAACATGGTTCTTCAATTTTATTTTTTCTATGATTCAAGCATAAGTTATGCCTTGGGCACATCTGAGTGGGAGACACGAACTGTATGGGCAAATGTTGATGGACAATTCATGTGAAAAGATGAACTTTATGCATAGACATATTGCTCATGAAGAATGTTAGTGAAAGCCAATATTAGTTTTTGTAAGTATTGATTGAAATTGTGGCAGACTATAGATTCCTAATTCTGGAATCAAAGAAATGTTACCTCTCTCAGTTTCTCATAGAACAAAATGCATGCTTAGCATGCCTTTTTAATTTAATTAAAATAAAGAGACTATCAGCTTCACTGCTAAGCATGTCTTCACAGATCAGCTACAGAGCCATCATCTACTACAGGTTCACAAATGAGTAATTCAGAAGCATGGCAAACACTGCTTTTCCTGAGTGGAGAAAAATATCATGGAGCTGATATTTTTGTGGGACATCATCTGATACATTTTTCTAAGAGGAACATTCTGAGGATGAAACTATGTTCCTCCTACATTTGCACCAACTTTATTTTTAACCACTAAACTTTCAGAGAAAAAACTTCAAGAGATTTATTTTTAATTAAGCTTATTTGAAATGTTACCCTGAAAAAAAACCTCTGAAAGTCATATTTAATCCCTCTCTGTTGTGACAAGCTTAGATTTGAGATTTTACCTGAAGAAGGGTTACACAGGAAGACTTAAGAAAATGGAAGTTTGGGAGAGACCTTAGGGAGAAAAAAAAGTGTAGCTAAAGCAACAGAAAGGCATATGACAGATGCATTTACCCATCTTCCACCTATATTTTTTACATCAGTGGGGTCTGCCTTCAACAAAGACACGACATTCTTCCAGCAGAGAAGCAGTTTGCTGGAGGGACTTGTAAGCAGTGGAGGAAGATGGTCTTTTTCCATAAGGATAAGCTTGAGTGCTAAGTACATGGATTGGAAGTGATCAGAATAATTACAGTTGTGAAGTTGAAAATATTCTTTTTAAATTCTCTGAGATGCCTGCTCTAAAGAAATTCAGTTTGTCTTGCATGGGAAATAATGTTACTCTGCTTTGACAGACTGTGCTTTGCTTCAGGATGGATGGAAATAATTTTCATCCTCCAGAAAACAGAATACATTGACAGAAAAACTATCCCTCCAGGACCAATTGCTAAGTAAGAGGCAAGAACAGGACAGCACTTTAGAAAACAGATTCTGCTCCTGACTCATATAGACACAAAAATTCACTAGCTCATAATTCTGAGTCCCTAGACAGATTCTTTGAATATTAATGAAATTCCCAGAATGACACAAAATGTGTCTTTTTTACATGTCTGTAAATGAAATGAATATTCACTGTGGGGCTTGTGGCATATTATGCCATTTCAAAACCAATAGTCACTTCAATTCCATTTAATTCTGACTCTTCCAGAATGACTACCACTATTTGACTTCTTATTTTGTTACCTTTTTAGAAAAAAAGTACGTAAAATGGGTATCTTTGAAGTTCTTTTTCTGTACTTCTCACGGGTCACTGTTAGCTGAGATCATTTTTGAAACATCTTTAAATAACATTTAAAGAAGTGGGGGAAAAAAAAGAAAAAGAAAACGCCTTTACTAAAGAAATTATGATAAAAAAAATAAAAAATATACTCATTAAGAACATAAGGAATATAAGGGGAAAAAGTTGAAACTCTACTCCAGTATAAGTCCTGGTCATGAACACAACCTTTTCAGAACATAAGCAATAACAGCGACTGGTGAATTCTTAGGGACAGATCCCAAACCTTTTGTGCCCTTGTTCCCATCATCACTATTACACAAGTACTATGCAGTCATGGTGTTGACATGCACCAGCCTATATCTCAGCTGATCTTTTCTTGCCTTGTGGCTCATGGTTGTCCAGCTCAGGGATGTGGATGGGGTAATTCAGTACAAGCAGGTGATTTTTATGCTCAGTTCTCTTAAACCAAGGTACAGAAGTAAGAAAAGCTGTGGGTTGAGTTTCACTCTCAAGTGGATCTGGGGCTTGAACAGGGTATACTCTTGGACCTGACAGCATGGAAGGTCTCTGTGGCTCTGTAGTTTAAACAAACCTAAAGAGTCCTACACACATAAGAAAGCCTAGAGAAATCAGAGTGGGCAGCCATCTGCTGTAAGCTGCATGTGACCCATGTTGAGAGCTAATGGGCCTAGCTTTAAGCACATTAGGCAGGTACCTTTAGCAGTGAAACTATAGCAGCAAATACTTCAGGGCTTGTACAGAACCATCCAGGCCCAAAATGGTTGATGCCCAAGTTAGTGTGACTTACAAGAAGCTGTTACCCAGCACAGCTAAGATGACAGGAACAAAAGCAAGTGTCCAGATGGTACAACTAAACTTCCTGCTGCAGGATAGACATAACCTTCTAGATACCAGATAATTTCCATGCTGTGAAACAAATTTAAGACTCATGCAATCTTTTAAGGCACACAGTTTCATCCTTCCCTGATCCTTTTCTTTACCCTGGTACATTCTTCTTCTGTAAATCTAATTCTGGTCTTGGTGGGCTCCACAGATGCCTCACTTCTGCTGAAAACAGATTGTAGGTTGAAGGAAGAATGTCTCTCATCCAGTATGAAAAATAGTTGCTGTATAAATAAAAAAAAAAATCATCCTTGATGCAAAGGAGCAGCTAAGTGGTTGCTAAGTAAGATGTAACTCTTTGTCAAGAGGATGTTCAGAAATACGAAATAGCTCAGTGCCCTATCTTTTCCCTGTGGCAGATCTGACATTTGTGTGCATTGCTAACTTGGACTGACAAATTACCCAGTATTTTCCATTAACATTCATGCTGCCAGGTCTTATATTAAGTAGGAAGGTAACAGATTTCAGCTGAGCTGGAGATAATGTTAGAAAGCAAACTACCCCAGCCACCTACTAAATTACAGACGAGTGCTGACTGTTACCCAGTTGTCCCAGCCTGGCACCTCCTCTTCTTCATCGCAAGAGGTATCTCTGAATAGGAATCGGGAAACTCAAGTTTGTTCCTTTTCTACTGCCCATGAGAAAATCTTTCCTTGAAGAAAAATCAAATCAGAAAATTGTGCAATGGTGAAGAGGTCCAGGTCTGTGTCTTAACCTCGTGCAGCCCTTAGGACTTTGATAAGGTGGATGCAAAGCTCCTTGAGGTGCAAAAGGGACTGGCATAAGAATCTGGGAAGCAGATGTGATTGATGAGAAGAACTGTTGCATTGTAGGATGACTCTGAAGAAGCAGCTGTAGTAGAGACTGTTAGGGATGCTGTTCAGAGGTAGTGTTAATTCCTGGGTACACAGTGAGCAGATGTGCTTGCAGGAGATAAATATGCAACAAATATTCCTCTCTCTCTATTGCTTGCACACATACACAGGCATACACCTATCTCCAGAAGCCAATGCACATACCAAGCCTTTGTTTAAAAAGTTCTTTTTGTTGTAGGGATTTTGATGTGATTTTTGAGACCTAACTATTTGGCATACTGCAAAATAACAATCCAAAATCCTGCTTATCTCTGAGCCACCTTTGTTGTGGCCAGGCAACAAGGGAAACAGAAGGTGCCTCTGGGTGAGGCTGTGGCCCACCTGATTTCCAGTGGGAGCACTGGGAGTGATGGAGCTCACAAAATGTGGAAGGAGAAAGAAATGTCTGTAATCTGTTTTTCTAGGGTATGCCCTGGCAATGAGGCAGGATGGAAAATATCTCTGAGGGACTTCTTTTGGGGAAAGGCTCTGCCAGATAAATGCAAATATGCACAGTACCTGTCTTCTGCAGTACTTTGATCTTTTTTTTTTTCTCTGCTGTCTTTTATCTTCAATCAGCAGCTGCACTGAACATCTGTCTTCCTGGGACCAGTGTTAGTAGTGCATGCAGTGCCCTCCCTTGGCTACTCAAGAAAAAGAGAAAGAGAGATGCCAGTAGTGGTCTGGAAGGTGAAACTCATGCCATACACTCTGGACTGGTTGTGCAGCGTTCCCACCTCCAATTTGACTCTGGTCAGCCCTATTCTTTCTGAGTGACAGCAGGTCAGAGAAACACAGCATCCCCAGAGAGAAACAGAATGTAAGCTAACTCTCACCTCTTATAAAAGTAAGGGAAGTTGCATAAAGCCCAAAACCAATCTGAGCTTCCTCCATAGTTCCCGTTCTGCATTTTTGAACAAACAGTTCCTTCTGCTGCCTTGGTTTCCCCTTTACTGCAGCAAAGAAATATGTTCCTCATATATATCCTATATCAACAGTGAAGTGAGGCACAGATGTTTGTGTTGCCTGAAATCTCATGTCCTCTGAGGGCACTTCTAACTTTGTGCCTGGATTACTGAGAGCTTTGCTGTAGTCCTCTCCTAACCTGCTGACAGCAGAAGACTCTGGGCATGAGTTGTGAATAGAACAGGCACATTTGGAAACGTCAAAATAATCTGAAGTAAGCATCTATTCAACTGCAAAGTTATGGAAGAATAATTTATATTTACCATAACCTTCAGAAAGCAAGCTACTGGAAATAGAAAAATTAGAGTCCTGCTGTCTGTCTAGATATGTTGTGTGGTGTACCTGAAGCTGGAGTATCCTTATAGGTAGAATAATGACTATGATGACCACTTTACAGGCTTTAACTATTATCTACAAATTTCAAAGAGCCTTTTTAGATCTTCATCAAGAACCTGAGCTAAGAGGTGTTCAACAGAGCAATGTGTATTTTGGAATACTTTTCCTCTGGTGTTTTTAGCCAGCAATTCATTCCCCATGCACATTTTTTTTCTCATGTAGAAAGACCAGAGCAGACATCTAAAAGAGTAGTAGTAGTAGTGTGTAGCAGTAGTAATAGAAAGACAAGGTATTACATAGCTTTCAAGCCATATTCTATTTTTGTGATACTCGTGTTTCTGAAAACACAGATTTCCATACACATTAACCATAGCTCTTGTTCCCTCTGACAGTGCTTAAGATGTAAAAAGATGCACGGGGAAAATACAGACAGCGGGCGACTGATAAATTACACACAAGACACGACTGTTACATTTTGGACAGATTTTTAAATTGCATTCCTGATCTGCTGCCGAGCAGGTCTTTATACGTGCTTGCTTACAAAAAAAAAAAAAACCCAAACCAACAACAACAAAAAAAAACCCCCAAAACAACCCCAAACAAAAACGAAGTCTTTCACAGCACTCAAGAGTTACAAAGAGTGTACATCCCAACCTGGCTGTGCGGACCTTCTCCACCAGGAGAAACGCTCTGGCAGGGCAGGAGGGGAGCACCCCTGCAGCAGGGAAGAGGCAGCCGAAGGGTAAGCTCCTAAAATGCGGGGCTCTGAGTGTCCCCATACAGCCCCCTTCGGCTGTTCCCCCTGTCCCGGGCGGGGGCGGCCCGGGCTGCAGCACCGCCCCGGCGCGGGAGGAGCGCGGAGGCTCCGAGGGTTGCGCGGGGAGCCCGCGGTGGAGGGAGCGGTGCCGGGAGCGGTGCCAGCCGTGCCTCCACATTTTGAGGTGTTTTTTTTTATTTTTATTTTTATTTATTTATTTTTTTTAAAAATGTATTTGTTCTCCACCTGCCATCCCGAAGTCGGATGCCTTCTCATCCTGCCTGGGAGAGAAGAAGGGAGCGCGGAGGGCGAGCCCACCGCATCCATCCCGCGGAAAATACGCGCCTCTGCCGGCAGGCAGCCCGGCAATCCCGGAGCGGAGGCGGAGCGCGGGAGGTAGGCGGAGAGTGGATGCGGGGTTGGAGGGGCGGGCAGCGCGGTCCGCCCGGGCAGAGCCCAACCCTGGGTGCCGGGGGCATCGCTGCGCGTCCCGGCTCAGGACGCGTTTGCCGGAGACTTAGGTGGCTTTTATTTTTTTTCCCTCGGGTTACTCTGGATGATAGATGCAGGTGGGTTTTTCTTGCAGTTTTCTATGACAGCCTCCCCCCCGTTCCCAAATAACTGTAGAAAAGTTTATGAAGGAGAAATTATAAGCTAAGACTGGCTGAAGAGGCTTTGTTTAAAATGTTTAAAAGCTCGGGGAGAGCCGGAGCGCTGAGGAGGTGCTCCCTGTGCTCTCTGGTGTGGCTATCCCTGCTGTCTCTGGGAGACGCTTCTCATCGCTTTAGTGCAGCCCAGCAGTGGGTCCATCCCATTTACTGTTAGCGTAGGCATCTCTATGCAGACAATTCCTCATCGCACATAGGAAGGGTTGCCTTAACTTTTAAAATGCTTTATAAAAGTAGCTTTTATTTCAAAAGCAGTGGTTCAGGGTTTTCTCGCTCTGACCACACTTAGAATTTTCCCTCGAGTAGATAGTGTGGCTTCAAATGTTTCAAAGAGTGGTGGACTTCATCACACGTGTTCTGTACTTATGTTATTCTCGTTTTCATGTTTATCTTTTTCCTGAATGTAAATTCCTAAAAGTAAGTCTGTAACTCTGCATGCAAGAGGTTCTCCCACAGGTAGCAGGCTTTGGGAGCTGAGAAAGCAGGCTTTGGCAGATGGGAAACACCTAAACATCTCGATCACAAAGCCTTCTCTCAGTCGTCTAGATTACTTCTAAAGACCTAACTCTGAGTCTCTTCATAGCTCACAGTGTCACTTAAGGCATAGAAAAAATAGTCCAAGAATTTTGTCTTCAGTGTGGCAAACTCCCACGTAGTTCCCCATTTTTCTACTGCATTAGAAAATATTATTTCAGGTGATGCCTCTGGTTGTGGTTGCTTGCTGTTGTTTCTCATCTGGAAAAAAAGGTTCAGTGTATAAAAACTTATAAATATAGTATTCCTGCCCAAATTCTGTCATCAAGACAAAAAATTGATTCCTCTTCATAAAATTTCAGCTGGGAATGTCTTTGAAACTTCATCAATATTTTTAAATTTTAACTTTTCAGTAGAAGTCAGGTTCATAAATGAAGGAAAGTCACTATTTAAAAATTGATTTTAATATGAACTGGACAACAGGTTGATAAGGCTGTGTGAATTGTAAATATAAGGGTTTTTTTTTATAGCTCCTCTATAGCACAAGACAATAAATACAATGTAAGAGAGTAATGTAATTTTTTAGCAGTATGATTTTGAAGTTTGATTTTATTTATTTTATGCACTTTAATCATCTGTCAGATATTTAAAGTGAATGAAACATAATCTTTGGCATGTTACACAGCTTTGTAGGGGAAGATGGTAAAGAACCTGCCAATTAGAAGTAACGAATCAGTTCATTTGAGAAAAAAATAAACCCAAACCAAACCAAAACTAAACCCTTAAATAAAACCCAGCTTCACTAGTGTGGGATACAGCTCAAATTAATGTGTGGTGGCAATTGCAAAAAGAAGCCTTACACTTCCAGTATTAATGCCTGTGTTCACAGAAGCTGATCTAACATCTTCTTACCAACAGACTGCTTCAGAGAAAAGTGCAAGCAGTGATGGGTGTCTGTTTTGCTGTGTCTTACTACTGTCAGAACCAGTAAACAATAAAGCATTTAATAACTGATGACGTTAAGTGAACTTTTGGCCTGTTTCACCTGGCCGTATGTTTTCTATCACTTTGGGTATGTTTTTCATTCCACATCAACTCAAAAGAAATACAAGGAGACAAACTCGATGCTCATTTGTTTTGAAAATTGTAGATTTTATTGATTTTCTTCCTTTGTTAACAGTTTTTTGAGAAGCAGAATTGGCAGAATTAGATAGAGCTCAGTCCTGCAAGCTCCAGAATTTGCTAGAAATTAGGAGGGTTCAGGATGTCATGCTAGATCATTGAGACGTGAGGAGTGCAGAGCGTCACCAGTAAGGTAGGGTTGTCAGATTTTGCAAAGTAACCTCTATTAAACAAAGCTATCTGTCTGGAGAAAAAAAATAAATCAAGTGAACCTCCAAGCACACAAGCCCATCTTCAGGTGTTTTTCAGTAGTAATGTGTATTATTCAGTTAAATGCTACGTTAGGTAATAATTAGACCCATTCTTCAATGGATTTGTACAGTTTAGAAGCTTTTTTGAAATCTGTATTTGGCTTGTACTTCATCTAAAGGTATAAACCCCACTACTTTATACATGAGCTACTAATAAGAGACTTAACTCCCACACAGACCAAACCTTCAGACATTTTCCTCTGAAGCCCTCTGTCTCTAAGTTCACCCCAAGCTTTTTGAAGCATATCTTTGTGTGTCCTTTTCATCATGTTTTGGTTTCAAGAGGCTACATGGCTTGACCTTCACAGCATGCATACTAACTTTTAAAAATGGATCTTACACTGAATTGCCAGGGTCTGCTCCTCTGCCTGGGCGTCCTTCCCTGGCACCTCATCCATCTGAAGCTGAATGGGTTGCAGTCAGTGGAGAAATTACCTGGGCCCTAGGCTGTGCCTGCACATCTGATGTCAGGCTGCTAAATTTTAGTCAGCTAAATCCCACCCAGGGAGTAAATGTCGTTTTACAAGAACTGTAAATATGAACTCTTAATATGTGAATTTGTTGACCTGGATGAAGGCACAGAGTGTACCCTCAGCAAGTCTGCTGATGTTATAAAACTAGGAGGAGTGACTGACACACCAGAAGGTTTTGCTGCCATTCAGCGAGACCTGGACAGGCTGGAGAGCTGGGTGGAAGGGAAACAAATGAAGTTCAACAAGGGCAGGTGTAGAATTCTGCATCTGGGGAGCAATAACCCCATGCACCAGTACAGGTTAGGGGCTGACCTGCTGAAATGCAGCTCTGCAGAGAAGGACCTTGAAGTCCTGGTAGACAGGTTATCCATAAGCCAGCAACATGCCCTTGTTACCAAGAAGGTGAATGGTATCCTGGGATGCATTAATGCAAGTGTGACTGGTAGGTTGAGGGAGGTTCTCTTTCCAATGTATTCTGCCCTAGTGAGGCCACACCTGGAGTACTGTGTCCAGTTCTGGGCTTCTCAGTTCAAGAGAGACAGGGACCTATGGAAAAGAGTCCAGTGTAGGGCTACAAAGATAATGAGGGGACTGGATCATCTCTCTTATGAGGAAAGGCTGAGAACCCTGGGGATTTAGCCTGGAAAAGAGAAGCCTGAGAGGGGAATCTTGTTAATGTTTACAAATATCTGAAGGGTGGGTGTAAAGTAGAAGAGGCCAGTCTCTTTTCAAGTGGTGTCCAGAAACAGGACAAGGGGCGACAAGGTACAAATTGGAACACGGGAAGTTCTGTCTGAATATAAGGAAAAACTTCTTTACTGTGAGGGTGACACAGCCCCGGAACAGAATGTCCAGAGATGTGGCAGAGTCTCCTTCTCTAGAGACTTTTGAAACCCACCTGGGCACATTCCTGTGCAGCCCAATCCAGGTGAACCTGCTTTAGCAGGGGAGTTGGATGAGATGATCTTCAGAGGTCCCTTCCAACCCCTACCATTCTGTTATTCTGTGATGTCTTTAAGAATGCAGGATGTATGTGACTGTGTATAAAAGATCTATATTTTATTATTTATATTTTGAGCTTAATAGAGATACATATACAAACTTAGTCATATTTGCTAAGAGGATTATAACCTTTGGCTTTGCCTAACACCAAGGCTGTGATGCTTTACTCACAGTATTATTCAGACCCTTTGACTGTGATTATTCTGATGAAGTTAATTCTCACACAGAAACATTTATGATGGCATACTATAACCTTAGATACAGATTATCTAGGTGTAACCAGTTCAGCTTGGAAAAAAAAAAACCTACATCTGTACCTGAAATTAGTCCGCATGTTAATCAGACCTAAGTCTCTGCAGATGTTGAAGCCAGTTTCTGCACTATACTTAGCAGAAGGGAGGAGCAGAGAGAATCACACAGAATCACAGAATGGTAGGGGTTGGAAGGGGATTCCAAAAATCATATAGTCCAATCCCCCTGTCAGAGCAGGATCACTTAGATTAGGTGACACAGGAACGCATCCAGGCGAGTTTTAAATGTCTTCAGAGAAGGAGACTCCGCAACCTCCCTGGGCAGCCTGTTCCAGTGCTCTGTCACCCTCACCGTGAAAAAGTTTCTCCGTACATTTACATGGAACTTCTTATGTTCTATTACTATAGAACTATTTCTAGTACTATTTCCTTCTCCATAAATTTTCATCATTTTAATTAAGATCTAATTAAGACTGGAGCTTCTCTTGGTGTGAATTGAGTTAATGTGGAGGAGGATACAGTTCTTCCTCTGGGAAGCGGCTGCAAAAGATAGATCATGCATTTTCTCACATGAGAAGGTGCAAATAACCTTCTTTGTGTTGTGAGCTATGGAAGAACTGTTCAGAATAGCCAAGGAAATTGAAAAGACTGAGAAATATTTTTTACAGTTCAAAAAGGGAGGAACTGTTAGTAAATTATGTACTTGCTTTTTGGTCTTAGTATGGAAAGAGTAATTTTCTTTTTACCATTTGTTTTCTTCTGTATTTTAGAAACACACTTGCCAGAGGAAACAACAGTAGCTGCCCATTGATAGAAGGGCTGCCCATTTGCTCTGAAAGAACAGACCATACTGAAGCACCTTTTTAAGATACCTTCATTTTAAGCCTCAAGAAAGATTGTCTAACACGATCTTGGGTTTAAATATCAAAGATGAATTTGAGGTGATTGTCTGCTTGGTTCTGCTGCCCTGGAGTTAGATACAGAGTTGGCTGCTGGCAAGGCACTGTGCAGGAAAATAACTGCTGCAAAAGGTATTTCACACCTGCACAACCATCTAAGAGGTAAGTCAGCTGAGTGAAGATTGTAAGACTGCTGAGATGATATGACCTGTGATGGAAGGACACTTCTGGGAAACTGCTGGAGGACTTCAGGACAGGGCACCTGGCATCTATGGCCTCGCTGATCCTTGTCAAAGTCCAAAATGAACCACACTTGGACATAGAACCTGAGTTTTGGTGTACCTACAGATCCTATTGAGCCAAGGGCTGAACTGTCACAAAGTGGGCACATCATAGTGACTGTTTTTCTTGGATTTATCTTGGGTTTTGTTTTCTTGGATAATTTGATTGTCCTCATCCTCTTCTGCAAGTTTAAAACCCTTTGTAACCCAGTCAACATGCTCCTCCTGAACATCAGTATCAGTGACATGTTAGTGTGCAACTCAGGCACTACCCTTAGTTTTGCATCTAATATCCACAGCAAACGTATTGGAGGGGAGCATGGTTGTAGGTGGTATGGCTTTGTCAGTCCCTGCTTTGGTAAGAGTTCAGTGAATATTCTCATATCTTATTCTTTTCAATGCTGGTGCATGAAGCAACTTGATCGGTGAGCTCACTGCTGCTCTGTGGTAAGCAAAAGGATGCTTTGATTCCTTTGTTATGAACAAACACAAGTGAAATGCATGGTTTAAAACTTTTTAACAAAAATCTTTATTGAAGAGTAGACAGATGTGATAAATATTTCAAAACATACGCCTTTTTTTTTTTTATTATTTGGTTTTAAGAGCTAAAAATGGCATCTAGAAAGAGGCAGAGCATTGGAAGGAGTTTGACTAAGTGTATGAACATATATAAAACTTCCCTGATTTTCAGGAAGATCTTTGCCAATGCTTAACTACAGGCACCTCAGTGCTGCTTCTGTCATGAACAAAGCTTCCTGAAAATACTCCAGTTCTCATTTGTAATTATCTATCTAGTTCTAATATCAACTACGTCATGTTCCAGATAAATTACAGTTTTCATCATTAGATGCTTTCTGTTCTCCCCCAGAGCAAAATCTATATTTTAAAATTACATGCTTGTGGATTCAATAGCAAATTAAGTCATAGGGATAGATTTGTCGGAAATAGTCAAAGCGTTCATCAGAGCTGCGGTAAAAAGTGTCCAGCATTCTTCTCCTGTCCAGACAAAACTTGTACTGCATCCAGCTTTTGTACTGCTGTATTGGAGTGCTTTAACTGAAAATTATTTTAACTAATAAAAAAAAGATAAAGGAAAAAGCATAGTCAGAGGGGAGCCTTCATCCCTCCAAGGTGTCCTGTTGCTTTAAGAACTACATCACCAAGCAGTTACCCTTTCTGCATTTATTCCTGCATTCAAAAAAGCGCCCACTAAGGTGTAAACTGCCTGTGGAGACACATCTAGATGTGATCCCTACGTCACGCAGACTGGGAGACCTGGTGCAGCTTCCTCTTGCTGTATGTCCTTGCTTTCCTGCCTCCAGGCCACCAGGAGAGGACCAAGTGCATCCCTGGCTCTTCGCCCACCCTGGAGCTGTAGTGCTTCTCATGCAGGTGCTTTGACCTGAGAAGTGTTCCCACAGCCCTTGATGCAGAGTCAGGCTGCAGAGCCAAACCTACGTTTTCTGCCTGAAGTAGAAGCTCTCATCGTTTCTAATGGTGTGGTCTCTGGTACCTGTCCCTTCCTCGAACATGTGCTCCTTTGATGGCAGCTAACAGCCTGGCACTTTCTCCTGGGAAACTGCTGTTTTGCCCAAAGTGATGTCTCAGGAGTTAGCAGTGTTGTACGATATAAAAGCACTGACTTGGCCATCTAAAACCAGACCATATTATCAACAATACCTTGGCCTGTTTTGCTGGGCTGTTCTTGGTTTGGTCTGTGCAGAGTGGAATGATGTGTCTTCTTCCACATTTCATTTCCATTTTTGTGAATTTTATGAATTCCGGTTTTTCAGTAGCTACTCTTCTCAAGGTGAAAGAGATTAGGACTGATTTCTCTCCATCCTGTGATTTAGGTTCATTTTTATTTATTTCCTAAATCATGAAGAATTTTTAAGTGCGCAACTAATGAGAATCACAGAATATTAAGATTTGGAAGGGACCTCAAAACACCATCTAGTCCAACCCACCTGCCAGATCAGGATGACCTAGAGCAGGTCACATAGCAACGCGTCCACATGGGTTTTAAATGTCTACAGAGAAGGAGACTCCACAACCTCCCTGGGCAGCCTGTTCCAGTTCTCTGTCACCCTCACCATGAAAAAGTTTTTCCTAATGTTTCTGAGGAACCTCCTGTGTTCCATCTTGCACCCGTTCCCCCTTGTCCTATCATTGGACATAACAGAGAAAAGCCTGGCTCCATCCTCTTGACACTCGTCCTTTACATCTTTATAAACATTAATGATGACACCCCTCAGTCTTTTCTCCAAGCTAGAAAGACCCAGCTCCCTCAGCCTTTCCTCAGAAGGGAGATGTTCCACTCCATCATTTTTTTGGCTCTGTGCTGGACTCTCTCAAGCAGTTCCCTGTCCTTCTTGAACTGAGGGGCCCAGAACTGGGCACAATATTCCAGATGAGGTCTCACCAGGGCAGAGTAGAGGGGGAGGAGAACGTCTCTAGACCTACTAACCACAGCCCTTCTGATACACCCCAGGATGCCATTGGCCTTCATGGCCATGAGGGCACATTGCTGGCTCATGGTCATCCTGCTGCCCACCAGGATCCCCAGGTCCCTTTCCCTCTGCTGCTTTCCAACAAGTCAGTCCCCAACCTATACTGGTATGCGGGGTTGATCTTTCCCAGATGCCAGACTCTACACTTGCCCTTGTTGTATTTCATTTGATTTCTCTCTGCCCAACTCTCCAGCCTGTCTCGATCTCGCTGGAT
>WTSP01000039.1:0-24917 GCA_025331215.1 Actenoides lindsayi | reverse complement strand
TGAGAAAGGTAGGATTCTCACAGAATATTGTGAGAATCAGAGAAAATCCCTCTGCTAGCAGCTTTTTAGCATCCACAGTTCATGGTTAAAAGATTTGTTCAATTAGTTTCTTAAGTGTTTGGTGGTGAATTTCACCAGACTTGTCTACACCTCTGCAATCTGACTGTTATCTTTAATCTTGCAGATGGATTTGACCCATCTTCTACTGTAGTGAAGACAATTTATATGGGGATTTATTGCATTTCCTCTGTGTATGACCATATGTTTAAATTCTGCTGCCTGGGTCAACACAATATGTATATAGCTTTAGGAGAGAAATAAAGCTTTTACATTGTGACATTCTCATATGACAAATCTGCAGATTACAGTCACTCAGACTTTTTTCTTGCTTGTTCTTTTCTTTGTGGAGCGCAAACACTTTGGGTCAGTGAAGTACCACTCCCACAGCCCAAAGAGTGTTTACCAGGAAACTTTCTCTTTGCCAAAGTAATTTTTCTTTAATATTTCATAGTGTACAACCAGGGCATTTTTCATCTGCTCCAAGAATACTTTTAGTGCCAAGAGACAAATCACAATCTCTGTTCAGCTTATCAAATAAAGAAGTTAACGTATATTTACCTTAAAAGAACGTCATCCTCTGAAAGACCGACTTTAAGAACAAGTTGTAACTCCTTTCCTTGATTTTCCTTCCTAGAATATTTTCTTTCTTTGTCCCTTACTCCTGTGTGAAAGGCTTGAGCAAACACAGGGGAAATCATGCACAGTGACAACAATATTGGTCAGAAGTGTGGGTCAGGAAGAGGGTCAGGTAGTTTGGAAGAAGGTTCAGTGGATACTTCCAGCTTCCCAGTTCTTTGCTTGGTCACTTCTCATGTTACGACCTCTGTCTTGGGTCTGTTTTCTCTGTCATCTTTAGTTAGACACAAAACATTCAAGCAAGACATGCAAAATATAAACCAATTATTTATTGCTTTATGTGATTTTTATCATAGGCAAAGGTAGATACACTCTGACAAACTTTGAGGCTAATAGGCTGATGTCTTTGCAGAATCTTCACTGGTGGAACAGGCACTGAGGGAGCTGGTTGGCCTCCCCAGGTCCTTGTATTGAATCTCTGGTGGTGATGAGATACCAATTTCCACCAGCTTTGTGGACACTAATGTCCTCGCTCTGATGAGACACCCAAAAGCCTGATGATTCCCAGATACCTCCTGACCTGCCTCCCTGGCTCTTTTCTACTTTATTTTTATTTTTATTTTTTTTCTTTTAAGACTTTATACATTTCCATGTTGATGTTTTCCCTTTTTAAATTGTTGAGCTACTAACAACCCTACCTCAACAGTACTTTCTCTCTCTCTCTCTCTCTCTCTTTACTTTGCTGTCTTTCTGCAAACTTTCCCTCTGCCCTTTCCCAGGAGTCACGGCTATCACATGGATATCAGGAACACAAGCAGCTGAACCTTGGCACATGTCTGGAGGGGGCTCACAGCCAGGGCTGCAGAGCAACAGGACCATACTCATTCTCAGTGTAAAATTCAAAGCTCAAAGTGTTTGCACATATATTTGTACCTGTAGTTTTCTACTGCAAGCCTGATGATCGATTTTGATTAGTGACATCTAGTGTCAATAATCTTGACCGCTGAATGAAGCTTTACACACTGGTTTGCTCTTGCTGTCACCTCTGCATTTGCAGCAGCAACAGTTCATTGGTGAGGGTAAGGATGCCCAGCTGGCTGTCAGAGACAGTTTGAGTGCCTTGGAGAATCCAACTCTGCATGTGAAACTGTTACGTTTTAAATAAAGAATTTTAACACAGAGGGATCCTTCTAGATGGAAACCATTTCTTGATTATGCAGCTAAGCTGCCAGTAGTCTAGTACTGGGGAGAACACAGGTTGCTTTTCTGTTCTTACTCTGCTTTCCTTTGAGTGTGAGGAATTTTCAGCCAGTATAAGCAGTCACAGACTTTCCTCTATCACCAACAGGGCAGCTTCTTCTACCCTGACATGGAGGTCTAAAAGGTGTATATTTAGGTCTAGACCTCCTTTATGATTATAGACGTACTTGCACAGAATGATCACCAAGTCCAAAAAACATGGAGAGGAGCAGAAGAGCTCTCCCCACATACAAGAGTAGTTGTTGTGGCTTATTGATAACAAAGGATACCCTTTTGGCAGTGCCTAACTGTTCCATACCTGTTGAGAAAGTTTAGTCATCTAAACCAGAGCTCCATATGCTACAATCCCATGAAAATTATATCTTCAACATAAAATGTTTTATGCTTGGTAAAGGCACATGGTCTTTTTACACTTCAGAACACGAAATACTATTCCCTAGTACACCAAGAAGAGCTGCGCCCCAATGTTTTTATTGAAGTAGGAAGAAATTGAAACTCTAAACCAACACTTTTTTAGAATAAAACAACCCAATCTCCAGGTTGGCTAACCAGGAGCAATGGTTAGATGAAAACATCCAGTGATGTAACTGAGAACTGATCTGGGCTCTGTAGTTTCTTTTGGTTTGCCAGAAACAAATTACATGTATTTGCAGTTACAGAATCAGAGAATAGTAGGGGTTGGATAGGACCTCTGGAGATAAGCTAGTCCAACACCTCTGCTAAAGAAGGGTCACACAGAGCAGGGTGCCCAGGATTGCATTGTCCAGGTGGGTTTGGAATCTCTCTAGAGAACAAGATTCCACAACATCTCTGGGCAGCCCATGCCATCTGACACCATCACACCAAAGAAGTTTTTACTCATGTTCAGATGGAACCTCCTGGGTTCTAGTTTGTGCCTGTTGCCCCCCGCCCTGTTGCTAGGGACCACTGAAAAGTCTGGCCTAATCCACTTGACAATCTCCCTTTAGATATTGATCATCATTGATAAAATCCCCTCTCAGACTTTTCTTCTCCAGACTAAACAGGCCCTGCTCTCTCAGCCTTTCCTCATCAGAGACATGCTCCAGTTGAGGAAAAAGGTAATTTTTTAATCCCTATTTTCTCAGTCAGTTGAGGAAAAAGGTAGTTTTTAGTGACACTGAAACTTCAGCTTCAGATGTTCCGTTTTCCACCAGAGGGCACTCCTATATTTTTAATGAAGGCAAGTTTCTGAACAGGGCTGGGCAGCTCTGAATACCTTGGTGTGTACGGTACAATTCTAGCTGTGACATGGCAAGCAGAAAAATTGCAGTATCTGGTTCACCTCGTTGCATATCTGTCAGAGCTATGCATCATCTGGCACCCTTCACTGCTAGCCGAAGGTGCACAGCAAGTCGTCAATATGCCAGATGTGTCAGCCGTATGCATGTAAAATAAATAGCCAGTTCATACCCGCAGTGTCTGATGTGGCCAGGATATGGCATATTGTAACCTGGGATGGAAGGGAGTTGTGTCTTCCTCACTAGGAGAAATAAGGCCAACTGTGTCAGCAGGGTTCATACCAGATTTCAGCTTTTTCTATGAAATATTCCATCCCCTGCACTGTTCGATGATTTTATCTTAGTTCATGGAAATACATATTCTTATAAAAATCACAACTTTTTGTGAGTTGATGCAGCTTGGGTTGATTTTTGTAGCTTTGACACTTGAGAATTTATATCAATATACAACAAAAAATCCAAAGATCTGCAGTCAATCTGTAGAGACCGAGGAACCTGTTAGTTTATCTGGACTATGATCCTATCAGGAGCCATATCTTATAGGGCTTTTTAATCTTTTTTTAACTTTTTTACGTGTTTTTAGAATGATATTTTGATGGTTAAAGTTATATACTTGAATGAAGAAAATCTAGGTAGTTTGGTTTTTGATGACAGAAGAGAAAGCACAGTTTTTAGGACATCCTCATGATGAAACCAAAGATTTTTGAAGAAAAAATGCTACAGAAAATTAAATGTTTGTTTACCTGAGCATACAAAACAAAAACGTATTTCCTAACAGATTCTGTCAAGGCTGAATTATCACCTATTTAGTCTTGTTATTTAGTTACTGAAATAGTTGGCAAAGGTAGTTTAAGGAGGAAATAAATTCTTTTGGTAATTTCACCAAAATATACATGAGCAAAGTCAGAGATTGCAAGTATGACACACCAAATGCTTTACATGTTCTGGCACCATGTCAGATGTGACAGATTCTCACAGCAACTCTTAAACAGGTAGATATTTTTCCCTTCCTCTGAAGCAAGAAAGAACAGCCTGAAATCAGACTGTCACACTCAGCTCTACACCAAGGAAACATCTACGTTAACCTGAAAACAGCAGATACAGCAAGGGAGAGCCAGACTGAGCTAACACAGGTGGAAACATGAGGGGTTTTATTTTATTCTGGTTTTGTTTTGTTTTGTTCAATCTTTTCCTCTCTCAGTTGTGTTTTTCCTACAGACACCTTTGGCATGTTCTTCCCATTCAGACTCTTGTGCACCCCCAGCCCACTTGCTGGTGGGGCAGTGTAAGAAGCAGAAAGGACCTTGACTTTGTGTGAGCACTTCTTAGCAACAGATAAAACATCCGTGTATTATCAACACTGTTTTGGTCACAGTTCTAAAACATAGCATGATACAAGTTACCAGGAAGAAAGTTCATTCTATCCCAGCCAAAACCAACATAAAGGCAAACACCTTCACTGATAGCGCTTTGGTAGAAGACCCACGGCAATTGCTTTTGGCAGTCTAATACCATCTACATGTTTTTTCTGTAGGTCCTGTAGAATACCCACCAGCCCTTTGTGTAGATCTTTGCCAACACATAGTATCACATAATGTCTCTGAGAAAAACTTTTGAGTGTTCTGTGAATTGTTCCACAAAATTACCAGTTTGTCTCCTTTGTCTCCATTAAAGACTTTCAGTATGACTAAACTGGCTGTAGATGCCTAAAGTAATGCAATATGGGTCCCGCCCCTCATATTTATATTCCTGTTGTTTTAATGAGTAGCCTTATTTGCTTTGGTTGACCCAGGAGCTGTGTGGTGCTTCTTGGGTAATAGGTGTCTTCAGTGCCTAACCTGTGCAGTCTTGTTTCTTATTTACTGGTAATGGGTAGACTGTATGGCCCTTATGGCTCATTAGGTGATGAATTAATCTGTATGGCCTTGTTGCTGGTGGTTAATTCCTTTAACGCCATAAAAAGGTAACCTGTGTACTATGTATCACCTCCTGGCAGGATGAGACAGCAAAGCAGGTCCGATGCTGCCGTTCATAAAGTGAACAAAGACAGCTTGGGCTCAAGGGAGATGCGTTATGCAGAAGATGAGATCAGGCTCAGACACTGAGCTGCTTGGGGCGATGTATTATTAAATGCTATCTACTGATATGCTACTCTTGTAGAAGCTGATTAATGACATCCTACTTTATTATTCCTTATCTTTTATCTTCACCTTGTTTCAGAGATGTAGCTGGCAGTACACGGCACTAACCAAAGACTCGTGGCACTCATTAGATGGTGGCTGCTCCTCACAAATGCCATCAGGCATGCAATTCCTATTCATGATTTCGCTAACGATGCTGGTTAACATGTTGCTGTGTTGCTGTTCAAGCATCCTAGACAACATGGTCTTGTCAGTCTTGAACTAACTTATCTTTTACTTATCATTTTCTTTGACACAATCCTCTGATAAGCTGAGAGATAAATACATGACAGACTCTGCAATGTATTCCCCGGGCACTAAAATCTTAGCAGTAACACTGTAGAGGGGTTTCATCTAACAAGTGCTTCTTTTGACCTGTTTTCTGTTTTGTTAGAGTGTTGCAGCTGCAGATCTTAAGACACATTTAAACTAGAAACAAATTCTTGTTCAGCCATACCCCATGCCTCAGGAAGTTTTCTGTCTTTGTGTGAATGGGGATGTTTAATTCTGGCAGCTCAGGACAGGTACTGGATACTGGAAAGTCAAACACATTCAATTGCTTAAGGTCCTCTTTTGTATTAGCTTTGATGGTGTGATGAGAGGAGAGGAGTGATCCCCTCTAAGAGAAAATTAACTTGAGGAATAATTTTCTGCGGGGTCAGTGTGCTGATTTATCTCAGCAAGGTCTAATCAGACATTAGGACACTTTCGTTGAAGAATGCTAAAACTAACTTGGTTACTTCTTATGGCAACTAGACGTGGATTTGGTGAGGAGGTACAAGAAGGGGTGAATTCCCTTGTCATGGGAAGGAGATGCTGGGAGGCAAACGTCAAGCAGAAAGAACAGCAGTAACCAAGCCACGCTTTCACTGCAGGTGAGATTTTAGGATTCCCCACACCTTGCCTGGTGCTTTATCTCCTGCTCCTAAAGTTGGCTGGTTGACTAGTTCAGTTAAAGATCATGGTACAAGGACACAACCAGGGTTTCTGCTGGCACACCATTGTAAGAATGTGTCTCTGTTTATTTTATTTCAGTGATGCATAGAAAGCCTGATAATGATACTGAGTTAAATTGCTCTAATATGCCCACCTCCTCCTTAAATCAGAATATTTTTAATACTTCTCTGCACATTTGCAAGGGTTATCTGAAATATGAGGAATGGATCATTTGAAAGAAAACATGTAATAGATGAACTGGCTTTCACGTTATCTTTGCCAGTCACTGCAAGTCCATTCTGCTTCATGTCCTCATGTAATCTGATTTCAAATGGGAAGAGGAGTGATTTAATGAAGTGGAAGTGAGCAAGATGCACCTTTCTTCATTTGCTGTCCATTTTCTATAATTTTCCAAGTCCCTTTTCTTTTTTTTTTGTTTTTTTTTGTTGTTTTGTTTGTTTGTTTGTTTGTTTTTGGTTTTTTTTGTTTTGTTTTTTTTTTTTTGATCACACCATTGTCAGTACCAGTCAGACTATGGATAGTTTTCTGTCAGGTTAAGAAATGGCATCAACTCAGTCAGGAGGAAACGTACTAGTGGTACTGGGATATCTTCCTCTTCCAACAGCAGCAACCTGTGTAAGCTGTCTCAGGTAACTTCACTTCCATAGTGGTGTCAGATGAGACAGATGATTTCCTTGAGTAATTTTTTGCTGCTTCCTCATCCCTCAATTCCACTCTGCAAACTCAGTGTAACAGATTATGCCTGAAATCCCACCCATGAGGTATACAGGGAGCAATAGCATAGTTTAACATTCCCTCTCCCACAAAGCTCATTTCTGCCTTTTTACATCCTCTCAGTTATATCAAAAGGACATGATGCTGGACCCAGAGTAAAAACTTTGGTAAATTACTTTTAGCCCATCTCTCTGAAAAACAGCTTCCTGAAAAACATCCAGAACACTTTAACAGCAAAACTTCTGGAAAAAAAAAAGAGAGAAATTGTTTGATACAGTACTGCTACTAAATGATAAGCTTAGCAAACTATGGCCAAAGCGTGTTATAGGCAGAGTAATAAATACACTTACAGCAATAGTCAATCCCTGCCACTTAAAGCTGAAAAAGAGGTTTATTCTTGACATACTACAGTGAATGCTGGTTTGTGAATAGACTGAGACCCAGATTAAAAGATCCCTACAGACAGCTCTGGGAAAAATACGGCTGCTTAAATCCAAATGTGTGGTCCTAACTGCCTCGGCTAGCTCTCATCCATGCCAAGGGAAATCTGTAACCCTTATGCATGCCACAGCATTGAAGGAGTGGGAGGATTAAAACCTTGTTTCTCATTAAATTGAAATAGGCCACTCCTTGCTCAGTCTTTTGTGGTAATTTATGTCTAATTTGGAGCTATTTACCTCTTGTGTAAGGCACTGTGTGGGCAGGCAGGGTATCAAGCTGAGGATTATGGATGCCACGGCTAGATTTCTGGGTGTAAGCATCAGGTTCTGGATCATTTCTTGGACCATCTGAGGGTATAGATGACCTCTGGTCCTCATAAGATCTGAATGTGCATTTCCTGAGTATACACTTGTTGTTTTCTTTTATGGCTGTAAAATGGTAAAACGATAATCTGCAATTATGTAAAACTACCTGTAGATATTTATGTTTTCTTTAAAATTTATCTTATTTTTACCTGTACAGTAAGCTGATGCAGCAGAGCAGGTGGACAGACACTTAAAATCAAGAAATCCATCTGAAAATGGCATAGAAAGAGTTAGAACAATGTTCATTACTTTGTTATATAACACTTATCTAAAAAGCTTATCTGTGGCTTACTGATACAGATAAAATTAATGTGATTTATCGTCACACAAGTAGGAAAGACACCTTTCTGCTCAGTTGATTAATATTTGAAGTATGTTAGTCTCAATTTATTTTTTTTTAAGGCCCCTTTAAAGTTCATTGTGTATTTTATGACGTCTTTGTTCTTGCAGAGCAGAATAAAAATCTGATTGACGCAGACTGTGGACAGTCTGTTACTAGATACAGTGTAATATGTAGCAGGTGTTGACTCAGTCTCAGGTGAAATCTCTTTGATAAAATCAATCTTACATATCATAGGTTAAAAGTTAGACAGAGTACATAAGGACGAACCGGTGTTGGCAGGAACTAACTAGATGGGAAGAAACCTCCAAATATTTCTTAGTCTTGTGTAAACTTATAATTCCAATTCATTTCTCTGGGTTTGCGTATTTCCATGAGAGAAGATTAAGCCAAAGGTACGTGCTTCTGCAAAAATGCAGGGGAAAAATGTGTTAAAAATCAATGCATTTGTGTAATATAGCAACCAAAATCAAAAGTGGGAAAAGTATCATTTCAACTTCGTTCAACTTCATTATTATATTAGACTCCAAATCTTTGCATACTCACTGTAGCCTCTCTCTTGTTAGCTATCATCCAATTACATTTATCTGGGGAATATAAGGTTTCATTTGCCATGAAATTTCCGCTAATTGTGACATGCATTGCAAAAAGTCAAGCTGTCCTTCCCTTCAATATTTCGGACTTTCTTCAAGACTGTATTTGAATGCTGTGAAATTTTCCATGTTTTGATCAATGCATTCATGGATGCTTTCATAGCATGATATTGGGAATGATTGCAAAGTCTACATTTCTTGGCTTCCTCAAATGTTAATAACTTAAGTTTAGTATGAAAAAAGGAAAAGAGTTGATAGATACATTAAAAATAGCATACAGGATGCTAAATTTCTTTGGCATATTTTAAACCATTAGTATTTGTGAACTGTATTATCTAATGATGATGTCTCTTGCAGCAAATAGATTTTTGCCTTTGTGACACATGCCAGGCAAAGCTTTGTTGAAAGCTGTCAGGCAGATAGAAAAAATAGAGCTCCCTTTTAAAATCTCAAGAAAGTATGGAAAGAAATTCACTGGAGACATTGTATTATCAAAAGTCATTTTCAACATTCTATATTAATTTACAGGATTTGCTGGTTTATTGTTCTCAAAGATTAACCCATATGATTGTCTGGTTACTAGTTCTTTTAAAAAGTTGAGGTGTTTGCCCCTTGGATATTCTTTAGAAATAAATAAATACAAAGATAGAGGCAAAATGAAGTAAAAATAACACAACAAACCCCTTCAAGTGAAAATAGTCTTGAAAAGAGGCAACATATTACACCATATACAATTTAGAAGTTATAGTAAGTCTCACTAATTTTTGGAATGCATTGCCTTTTAAATAGAATTTACTTTTCTTATAAAGCCCATTGGATGTGCAGATGCATTATTAAACAGTATTGTCCTGCCACATGCCAATGAATGCAAAACATTCATTGGTTTAAGGAAAGTTAGCTCTGTGATAAGACTGTTATTTAAAAATCAGAGATCATTCTTGCATTTACTTTGTTCAGATGGACACACATTTCTTTCAACTCCCTTGAACCAATGTGAAATGTTACTTTACAGCACATGCAGTATCTTTCTCTTGAATTTTGGGAAAGAGTTGTTGTATTGTGCAGCCAGGAGAGAGCCTAAGTGAGAGGCAATCCACAGATTCAGAAGGGATTTTGCAAACCCACCACACATAATAAAGCTTCACCATTTTTCCATCTTAACCACTGAAACATCGTTGTAACACTTTAAAGAGTCAAATCAATCAAGGCTTAATCACACATTCAGAAGTGTACTTTTTGCTTTGCAAGTTTCAGGAACAGTCCTTCAGATTCTTGAACAATAGGTGAATCAAGGCTTACAGTATGAGATGTGTAAAATAAATCTGTTTTAGAGCTTACAGAAGGCTGCATACATTCTAGGAATATCTGGAAGTTTCATAACTAATGATGATACATTTTCGAAATAACATTACAGCTCCTGTTTCAACACTACAAAGATGTCATGACTGTTGGATATCAAATCCGGGAAAGAGAAAACTTAGTTCTGCCTGCCACAGGCTTTTTCTACCTGCCATTGAAGGACATTAGTTTGGTAATGTCAAGAAATATGATATTGGCTTAGCTGAACTGTTCATATCATCAAGTTTTGCTGTTCCTGTTACATCATTGCACCAATTAGAGAATTCTTGCAGTGTACAGAATCACAGAATCACACAGAATCATTTAGGTTGGAAAAGACCCTTGGGATCATCGTGTCCAACCATGAATCCTACTCTACAAGTTTACCCCTAGACCATTTCCCTCAACACCACATCTAAGCAATGTTTAAACACATCCAGGGATGGCAACTCAACCACCTCCCTGGGTGGCCTATTCCAATATCTCACCACTCTTTCCATGAAGAGTTTCTTCCTAATGTCTAGTTTAGAGAGGAACAAGTTCTAAACAAATTTATGGTCAAGCAGTTGGATTAGGTATGTTTGTTCCATCTGATCCTATTCTTTCTATTATTCTATTCTATTCTATTCTATTCTATTCTATTCTATTCTATTCTATTCTATTCCATTCCATTCCATTCCATTCCATTCCATTCTTTCTACTGTGTACTTTTCCACAGTGAAGCAAGGGCCTATAATATGGGACAAAGTTCAAGCACTGTCCTAGAGCAGCCAGCTGTCTGCAGGGAGCTCCATCAGAAGTAGGTGAGAAGAATAAATGGGAAATGACTACTTTTACAGGTCCTCTCATGGCAGTTCCTTGTCTACTGTGGATACTTGGTAAAGGTAGGAAGGGTTTCAAGGGTTTTTACCTTGAAAAGTGAAATGACCCAGGAACAGGATGTGTGAGGAACACATGCTTTCATGTGGGAACTCAGAGACCATCAGGAGCTATCAGGTACAAGTCACACTGCCTTGCAATACATTATGGATTATAAGTTATAATGGCTTTTAAGTCTTTTACCAGGGCTGCCTGGTTACAACATGACATTTTGTAGCACAGTCACTGAACCTTTCTCATGCCCTATAAATACCAGTAGCTGGATCTCGCATAGAGCAGTGGTCCTAGCGACCTTCCTTCCAAAATATACATAAATGAAAAAAAGGTGTTGTTTATATTGTGGAAGAAAATGCCCTAAATGTGCTTGTGGCAAATGGAAACATGTATCTGATCATCCTTTAAGCAAGAAAAGCATTCAGTGAAGGTTTTCCATATATCAGCAAAAGCTGTCTTCGACTATGATTGTATCATTCATCTGGGGAAGTTCATGGACATCACTTGTGAGAACTGTGCCGTTAACTCTGGATGTTGGTATTGTCTGTCTGTGCAGACACTCAGTCTCATTGTCAGAGGTCTCTGTCTCTGCTTCCTGTGCAGGAGCATCACAGATGTGGATGTTCAACAGCATGTACGTGCCGTGTCGTAATACTTGCATCTAAACCACACCTCCCTTCTTTGCAAATGTCTTTTGTGGCTTTGTCAAACATGTTACCAAAGCCAAAACACAAGCAGATACTCATTGGAATTGCTCACTGAAGAAACTTTGGTTTGGCAAGATCAGCTCATGGCGAATCCATGCTTACATTGTATACTCTACTGATTACAAAATTGCAGGGAAACAATTTGCTCCATCATCTTCTTGGATATCTTAATTAGGCTTTTAGTCCACTGGGTCATTGAGGGTGAGGTGTATGAGGGCTCATTTCTACTGCATTACACTACTTCTGTCCTCTTGTGAATGACTGAGAAATCAGTTCTTGTGGTATGGGCTATGACTGAAAGAAATAGATTCCTGGGTCCCTTATTCCTAGTAAATGGACTTTTTGTAGGAGTGAGGGTAACATATCTACCCATTTCCTTAATGAAAACAACACTTGATTAACTACTGAATTATCATCTTTCTTACTTGGACATGTGCTAATTATTTAAGAGTGCAGTAAGACATGTTCCAGCACTCACATCTGGCATCATTTAATTTGCAAGTAGAGATGTACCCAGATGAGAGGGCAGTGTACAATGGAGGGAAAAAGTGTTGGAGATGAATGAAAATAAAAAAAAAAACAAACCAACACAAACAAGAAGCACTTTGAATTTTCAAACCAGGTTTTTAATTTCATGTTCTTCTTTCATACTAGAAGAAATGACACTGAAATGTATGAGCCAGAAATGTGTGTTGAAATTTCCACTGAAAGGAATGAGTCAGCAATGTGCATTGAAAATATTCTGTACCAAAGACTCTGGGACTTGAAATCTTAATCATGACAGAAGCTTCTTTTATTAAAGAGGACTGGAATGTGGAAACACTGTAAGGTGAGACTAAAATAATATTTATTCCCACCGTTGACAGCACAGAACACCTGCTTCCCAAGGGTCACAAAAGTGGGTATTGCATGTCATATAAATAATATGCTATATATAATTATGTTATATATTATAACAAAGCTAATGGCAATTTCTTTCTGAGAGTCTGAAGGAAAGTTGTTTGCTGGACTTCTGGTTTTGCCTAAGAAATCTTCAGTTTTTCACACAAACCATTTCTGCTTATGCTTCTAAAGAATCAAGCTCCCTTCAAGACCTAATGCTAATAAAGTCACAAAATTGGTGGAAGCTTAGTGAACTGTATTTCATGATAATACGAAAGAATGAAAATGACATTAAATTGGTCAGCAGAGAATAAGTAGTTTAATAATTGATACAGCAAAAGCAGGTATTAAAAAATACAATTTTGAAAGGCACTTCTACTTTTATTAAAAACAAATTTTCCAAATTCAGTAACCTTCCCTCTTGGCTATCTGTTATTGTGAATTAAGAGCCCTTTTCTCAGATGTGCTTTATCATTAGAAGGCAGATTTGGTTACCTATATTTATGCTAAGTACTTATACTATAAGAATGCTTATTAATTTAAGTGAACACTATTTTTGCTTTTGTTTTTACAACTGTGCATTTTACAGTAGAAGTTATGTCAGCTAAAGACACAGATTCTACAACAGAATAGTTCTAGTGGAAACTGCTCTGCTCTCCTAGTTTCTTTTGAGAACTACATATTTCAAGCAATCTTGTTTATCTAGTCACGTTGACAGTATAATAGTTTAAAATGTTGATCAAGTTAAGACTGTTGCATGACCAAGGACTATCTATCTATGCTGAGAATATATGAAACATATGGAATCACAGAACTTTAAACAATTCTCATCTAGATTACAGTTTGGGGAAAGAAAGATGTGAGAAGATAATTAAATATATCTTGGTACTCAAATGTCAAATTTCAATTAACATCTCCACTATGACATCTAGACCATCAACTACCTGAAGGGATGTTGTAGCAAGGTGGGTATTGATCTGTTTTCCCAGGTAACTAGTGATAGGACAAGAGGAAATGGTCTTAAGTTGTACCAGGTGAGGTTTAGGTTGGATATTAGGAAAAAAATTTTTACTGAGAGAGTGGTGAGGCATTGGAACAGGTTGCCCATGGAGGTGGTGGAGTCACCATCCCTGGGGGTGTTTAGAAAACATTTAGATGTGTCACTTTAGGACATGGCTTAGTGGTTCTGGCAATATTTAGTACATGGTTGGACTTGATGATCTTTAAGGTCATTTCCAACCTTAAAGATTCTATGTTTTTATGATTGTACAAATAGAATATATGCATCCTCCTACAGCTTTTTCTTATGTGAGTCACTGGACTAAATTAGTCTTTCTGCATATATGGGAGAGACAGGATGTGAAAGAAGTCTACTAAGGAGATGCATGTCCAGCAAGAGAAAAGTTGAGCCTGCTATTCTATTTCAATTTTGCATTGGCGGGAAGCAAGGCAGTGAACTTGATGAATCTATGGGTACATCCAGGAGACCTTGTCGAAGTAGCATGAATCAACATCTTCAACCTTTTAAAGCTTGGCTGAAAATGAATTGAAACACAGAATTAATCATAAATGGGAAATGAAAACCAGCAGTTTTCCTTTCAGAATAAATTTTCATCAATATTTCTTTTCTTTGTAATTTTATCCTCTTTGGAACCATTTACTCCACAGCAGCATCCAAAAACTTTGATGATACATATAAAATTCTTAGGTCTTCCAAGGAGATTTCTCACTGACCTTGCAAAGTATTTTGAAGCTTTCTTCCTTAATACTACAGTCTGTGATGAGAATTTGGTTAATAACATAACAGAAGATTGAAATTAAGCCTTGCATTATAAGACTGAGCCCATAAATTTTTATTTTCTCTTTGAATTCTTCAAACTCGGACTTACTTGCCAGGTGTGTTGCTACTGTTACTTGATTAGCTGCCACTGTTCAATGGAGGAAGAAGGAGAAAAAAAAAAAAAAATCCCTCCTTTCTTGTCATTTATGAGAATTGCCTCTCCTGGGTATGCAAAAGCATATAAATTGCAGCTGAAAATCTGGAGCTCAGATTTCTGTGCCACCATTGGTATCTTTGACCTCACTTGCAAACAATGTATCCTCTTACACTAGGAAGTATTCATTAGAGTTTCCATATGGAGACCAAGACATTGTCATCTTTAATGAAGGCCATCTCAATATCTTGATCCATCAAGAGGAGAGTATCTGCATCTCACTGTACACCAGCCAACATTTGCCTACCCTTGACATAGACTGCTTCATCTGTGGTTTCACTCCACAAGTTGTCCCATCTATGTAAAATACCTAGTATGGTGAAGTGTGGTTCTATAATAGTGCTTTTGGCCCTGTATTTGAACAAACACTTTCAAAACCTTTCCATTTGCATAATGTAATTTTTTTTATTTTTTTTTTTTAAAGCATCAACATTACCCAAGACACAATTAAAATGTGTAAGACTTACTGCATAATCCATTCTCACAAGCATTAGGGCAATCTCCACAGGGTGGTCCTGCTTTGTAGGGTGTCTTAATTGAACTTACAAGATTCCCCCTGAAACATCAACATTACCAATGTAAGCTGTAAAGTCACTGTAGCATATCTAAGAATAAAAACTCTATGGATGCCTACATATATTGATCTACATTCAGTCTTTGGTTTTGTGTCAAAAAAATTTTATATATGTGTTTGATTTATCTGGAAAGGTTTCAATAGTGGTGCAGGGCAGGGGGCAATTTGCAGGGGTGGTTTCTGTGAGAAGACAGCAGAACCTGTGCCATACATATTCAGCTTGAACCTGCTGCTGCCCAAAGCCGAGCCAACCAATGACAATGGCAGGGCCTCTGTGATCATATACGTAAGAAAGGGTAAAAACTGCTGTAAAACGCCGCAATATATGAAAGAATCAACTCTGCAGACACCAAGATCATTGAAAAAGTAGAGGGAGAAGGTGCTCCAGATGCTGGAGTAGAGATTCCCCTGCAGCCCATGGTGGAGATATGGCAGAGCAGACTGTCCTCTTATAGACCATGGAGGTCCATGGTAGAGCATTATGGAGGACCACACGCCTTTTGACTGAAGGAATCTGTGACCCTGTGGATAGCCTGCACTGAAGCAGGCTCCTGGCAGAACCTGTGACCCCATGAAGGACCCACACTGGAGCAGTCTGTTCCTGAAGAACTACATCCCATGGAAAGGACTCATTCTATAGCAACTTGTGAAGAACTGCATCCTGTGGGAAAGACCCACGATGAAGCTTTTTAAGGTCATGGCTAGGACCTCATGTTGGAGCAGAAGAGCATGAGAAGGAAGAAGAGACAGAGATAACATGTGATGAATTGACTGCAACCCCCATAACCTGTTGCCCTGCACTGCTCAGGGAGGAAGATGTAGAAAAATCATCTTGGAAGAAAGGAGGGATGGTAAGAAAGAGGTCTTAGATTTGTGGGGGTTTTTTTTGTCATTATCCTACTCTGTTTGACTGGTAATAAATTAAATTAATTTTCCCAAATTGACACTGTTTTGCCCATGATGGTAACTGATGAGTGATCTTCCTGACCATATCTTGACCCATGAGATTTTTGTCATAATTTTTCTCCCCTTCTCCTGTTGAGAAGGGGGAATCACAGAGCAGCTTGGTGGGATACTGGTGATCAGCCAAGGCTAACATACTACAATATATTACAATGTGAATGTGAAAATTAATTTTTGGCAGTTTATGAAATCATCACTCTGCACTTAAAATACCCACTTTTGGTATTAATTATAATCCTCACTGTACTGTACAAGTTGATATGTCTTTCTGAACCAAGATGTCAAACAGAATGTGAGAAAAATTTATTTGTGATTTACTATTCTGAACATTAAGATTTTTATGCAAATGAAATTTAATCTGAAAAATCTTTGTCACTTTTATGTGTTTTATGCTTTTGCTTGTTTGACAATTTTTTCAGTTAGTGTATTTTTGTCTTTTCATATTCCTAACACACTCTTCAGACCTGTTTCTCATCTATGGGTGATGTGTCCTATTACCAATTTCACCATCTCCTGACTAATTTTTGTAATGTAATAAGTTCCAGAATTAGAATGAATACGTACATGGGGCAGTAATGGCAGACATAAAAGTATCTGAAACTACTGTTAAGACAGGAAGCGACAGCACATCCAACTTGATAAGTACTGTGCCAAACCACCTATAGGTATAAGAATAAAAATCATGAGAGAATGAAGAATATACATTTGTAAATCATTGAACTACAATATGCATTACAGAAACATCTGCAACCAAGTTAAGTCACTTTATTTACCCTTTATAGTAAAATATAAGTCTCACCTTTCTGGAAAAAAACTTTTTTCTCCTTTTTTTTTTACTCTTGATCCCAAGAACATTTAGGATAAAATCATAATAATTTATCAATATATATATTATATTAAAAAATTTTGTTAAACTGTCTCTACTATATAGGTTTTCATTTAGTTAAACCTGTTTATAATTCTGTGTTTTGTGCAGGTAACAGAAGACATTAACATAAGCCATTGTCCAGCTGGAAACTCTCTGAGGCAATAGAACTCTGTAGACTGTAACAAATCTATTTATATTTCCTTCCAAATATTTTAATAACCCTATTCTTCCAGTGTCTGAGTAATTTTCAGATGTTAAACAAATACATTTCTTCCCTTTGTCTCTTCCTGATCTTTTGAAATAGCAGTATCTCTAATACATAAAGACACTAAGTCTATTATTTTAATTTAAATTCTGTTACTTTGAAAGTTTTCATTTTGTTTTGTCAGAATAAGTCTTATGTCTCTATTGTACTTAATCCCTTTGAAGATCACGAGTAAAAGTTGCTTAGCTAACATATAGGTATTTATTTAACCTAAAATAAGAAAAAGTTGCATCTACCTGAGTGTAATGGCCAGTCACAGCACCTTTTGTTTTTGCTCCAGTTCCATATTTGAAATCTTTTTTCTCACTGTCCCAGGCCTGAATAACATTTGGCCATGAGTAAGGGGCAGTTGACATGAAGAGATTTTCACCACATTGCACATCTGAAAAGAGAAAGGTACTGAGGAATGCAAAAAATATACATCTCAGAAAAAGACAGCAAAAGATGGTATGATTTCCATGGAAGTTATCCCAGATGGGACAGCAGAGTGTAGTGGGTTTTTGTGGGTTGTTGGTTTTTTTTGTTTTGGTTTTTTTATGTTTGTTTGGTTGTTTTGGTTTTTTTGTGGGTTTGGTTTTCTTGTTTAGTTTGGTTGGGGTTTTTTGTATGTTTGGTTTGGTGCTTTTTTTGTTGTTGTTTGGTTGGTTTTGTTGCTTTTATTTAGTTGTTGTTGTTTGTTTTGTTTTGCTTTTTTTTTTTTTTGCAATTCAGTGACATCAGCCTTTGTCAATAATAGATTTGTCACTTGACCAGTTTGCATCATGGCCAGCCTGTTTGTTTGGTAGTTTGGCTTTTGAAAGACCTATTGTATGTCTGTACATACACCTGCATATGTGCACCATAGATTCATGACTGCAATTTTGCTATTTGGAAGCTTGCAACCTAGTCATTACTTAGGTCACAGCTCAGTAATCTTGGGAAAATCCCAATAATTCAAAGTTTACTTCTGGTACATAAGAAGATGTCTACACTTTCTTTACCTGACAGTTTTATTCAGGTCCAACCCTACTATGAATGCATTTGTTCTCACCTGGGATTCACCTTAGCAAGAACCAGGGGATTTATTTTTTAGGCAAAAAGGGGCCTGAAGGACAGTCCACATCTTACCTACAGTATAGACAGGAGTCAGCCAACACCATACTGGGCAGTGATCATGGTTATTGTTAAGGTTGTAAAGCTGTAACTTCAATATCCAATGACTGAAGTGTTTATGTGAACCTTCAAGATTGTTACAGGTTGTAAGTTGCCAGGGGATTTAAAGACTATGAGTTTTGTCTTAGAAATTATGCTTAACACCACTGGTGTTTTTGTCCTTTACTCTTTGCTCCTTCCTTCCCAGCTTCATCCAGCATGTGCAAGCGGGTTTCTGCAGAAAAGTGGGTCTAGATTCTCTTCCTTCTGATAGATATTTTGGCAGTATGTGACTTCTCACTAAGATTTTTTTCATCTACTAAAGAAAATGTGATATACCTCTGTAAAACTGAGGCAACTGTAATGAGAATGGAATTGAGCTTTTACCACTTGCTGAACATATTTATATTTAGAATTTTGCCTTTGTCCCATGCACAAGCAAAATTATGTTGAATATAAATGGCACATCAAAAAAACCAAAACCCAACCAAATAAAACCCAAACTGGTTACATCAATAGCATGTATGACATTATTCAGTTAGCACTCATGCTTCACTTAGAGTCATAGAATCATAGAACGCCTTGTCTTGGAAGGGACCTCTGAAGATCATCTAGTCCAACCTCCTTGCTGTAAGAAGGGACATCCTCAACTAGATGAGGCTGCTCAGAGCCTCATCAAGCCTGACTTTCAATGTCTCCAGGGATGGGGCCTCCAGCACCTCCCTGAGCAATCTCTTCCAGTGTTTTACCATCCTCACTTACTGGTTGTCCTCAAGTTATCAGGACTGTGACGTAAAGTACATTGATTGGCCCAGTTTTGGGCATTCTTTGCAGCCGCAGGAGACCATTCCTTAGTGAAAGAAGAAAATATTAGTCATTCAGACATGTAGCAATTAATCAACCATCATGTGGGAATAACATTTGGAATAGGCAATAACATTTCAAATAGACAAAAAAAATCATATACGAAATCCTTTTATTCCCCTTTTTTTTGAGGAAGGAGGAGTAGGAGCAAAGTTGCTATGTACTCAGGAGAACAGAAACTGTGAAAACTGGTGACGAATTAGTCAAAAAGAAATGAACAATGCTTTGGCTCCTCCGTTTCCTTTTCTTTTTCCTCAAAAAAAAGAGAGATATTATTGTTCATATACCACAAAATTTTCCAGACTTTTTTTCCCACATGCCCAGCTTTATGTTTCTCTTGGTTCTGCCCATGATCAATCCCTAGGAAAGGTCTGGAGAGTGAATTTGTGGCTAAATAAAGTACTATGACCTTGCATATAGTCCTGTACCTCTCACAGAGTTCGTTACTCATTAAAAACAGATTAACAGCACACAACTTACCATCTTCAACATGTTGCTGGCAGTTGGGTTTACTTGTCTCCTGAAGTTATTATGTTGGTCAACAATCAGCTTTTGCTGATCTGCTCTGCTAGTTGACAGAGCATTGAAACCCTCAGGTTCCTAAATTGAAAGAAGATGTTATATGTCTTTTATATTTAAATGTAACTAAACCCTGAATCTTGTCTAGGAATTATTAAAATACCAAAATACTACTATCAACCAAGGAGATGATCCTTGTGATGGAGGAGGTACTGTAATACACTTTGTCTTCTAAGTATTTGTGGGGATGCTTCCATGTGGAGTACCACACACCATATGGAGTACCACTTTCAGTGGTTCCACAGTATAGAGATTAGCAACAACACTGGTTCCTGAATCACATCTGACAACCCTCTGTGGATGGTTGAGGTATCCTGGAACACCTCATGTGCCTGGAGACTCTTAAATTTAGGCAACTGAATCAGACTTATTTTACTATTATTCTAATTTCCCTCAGGAGGTTTTGAGTAAACAGGATCTAAAAATCAGCTGAAGACCTGAATGTGCTTATGATGTGTTTCTCTTCTTCAGTATACTAAACATGTCTATCCATGTTTTTTAACTGAAGGAACCTGTTGTTTAATCACAGGATTGTCACAGACCTCTTGTGGTACTTCATCACGACAACCTACTGAACAAAAAAAGTATGCTTATTTTTTTCACACCATAGATTTTCTTCCACAATTTCTGTACATGGTAGCATTTCTCAAAATTTTTAATGTGTTTTCTGATTAAAAAATAGCTATGTGAAGAAATCAGCTTCCTCTTTACAACCATTCTCACAGAGCAGAAATGGAAGAATTAGAGGGAAATGTGGTCAAGCCTTTAGTCACATTAGTGTTCCTGAAGCAAAAGTAGCAAACTTCAAACTTCAGACTAAGTATGGGTTGGGAGGAATCACTCTAAGTGTGAGTTGAATATGTGCAGTTCATTTAGTTGTTTGAAGGAAATCAGTGATACATGTTGAGAGGATGGAACTGTGAGCAAAGGGAGAGGCACATAGCTAAGGACCTGTAGGACGAGAAAGAGAGTGAGGTAACTGCTGCTTGTAAAGTAGTGGGGAATTAAGAGGAAGAGGGATGGATCTTTTGGAAATTCAGATTACTGGATTTGTTTATGAGACCTTCTGGAAAATATGTTTATCTTTGACCCATTTCATAAGTAACACTGAGTCTACAGATGGTTTAGTGTGCAAGCACGGAACCAATCTAGTGCTTTGAAATCGAACAGACTTCAAGGATAAATGCTTTCCAGATCCTAGATATTTAACAGGCTCTTTCTGCATATGATCTATGTACATAGGAAAAGCCACATTCAGTTCTATCACAAGTGCCTCGTGTCCTATCCATATTTTCTGAGTATAAAGTGTGGATCCTACCTCTCCAGTGGATGGAGGCAGCACAGCTGTGAGACACAGGAGCACCAGTGGCAGAATCATCTCTGAAAAGGTGAAAATGAGGATTTAATTTATATTTTATTGAGCTTTCATTTCTCTGAATACATAATGCATCTTTCTCCTGTGTGTTTCCTGGCTTTTTCTCAAGTAGCAAGGTAAAGTTTTCTTTCTTTTCTCCTTTTCTCCTCCTCCCATTTTTAGGAATAAAAAAATAAAATTCATTCCCTCTCTATGAATCAACTGCTTTGTAAATCTCATACTTCCTGCTGTAGTTCTGGCCAAATACCTTCACCTGAATTCACAGTACAGGAGGACATTTGTACTTGTCTTCCTGTAGGAAGACTTCTGCTTGTTGTTGTGCTGTGGAACAGCTGGGATGGGATGCTGCTTTTAGCTTGTTTCTGCCTGTGTTAGTCTGAAACTTCCCCCACTGCCTGCTTTGACTGGACTGCATTGATTGAAAGGGGAATTAGACACTCAGCCCATGTGCAGAAATCTACACATAGGAATCTGAGTCAGGATTCAAACCCCTGACAATGGCTAACACTGCGAACCCTTGCATGTGACCTGGGGCAGAACTGACCGGAACAGAAGCGGACCAGCATTGGCTTCCTGAGACAGACTTGTTTCAGAAAACTTTTCTTATATTTTTTTTTTTAAAGAAATCTCTTTTTGATATTACAGGTAGAGTAGAACGGCATCAGAAATGAGAGCCTTCTCTAGTTGAAGCAACAACCAACAGACCCTGGACTCCAAGAGTCTACTTGTTTAGGAGGCTCAAACACCATATCATCCCACTACAGTGACCCAGAAGGTAATGTAGGTCACTTCAAAGTTCAGGTGTCTGATTGCAATCAGGCATAGGAGTTGCATTCAGCTTGTTTCTGCTTAGCTACCTTGGGCAGGCAAGCAGGTGACTACAGTGGAATTTAGTTTTATTGGCATTTTTCCCAGCCTCCCACTCCAAGGGAATTTATGGGCTTGTTATCATGGAGATATAGTATTAGCTTAACTTCTTACTTGGTTTTGAGGGGCTGCTGGTTTTAGTTTTAATGTATTCTTGGAGAAAGGCCACTGAGGTTTGCTGGTCTTTTCATATTCAGCAAAGCTCCTTTACCTCAAGGCTACCAGCTTATATAAAATTCCTGCAGCTTGTGGAGAACATGTGAGTAAGACAAGCTACTTTTTCAAGAAAAGTACAGCAAGGCCCATTTTCCTCACCAGCTTCTTAACATTGCATCTGAGGTGACCCACAGACTCCAGCCTGTAGGCAGGGCTGCTGCTCCAGCCCTTCTAAAGAGCAAAGCCAGTTGAAGTTGACTGTGGCTATGGGTAGCTGTGGATCAGGGGCCAAAATACTGGACAGAGTGGCCACATCTGTACAATGAAACTCTCACAGCCTTCAAAAATAGGGTGGCTTATTTCAAGCACTTGTAGTTGCGGAAAAATCTAGTTGCTCTGGAGAAAACCATACTGTCAATTAACAGTAATAAGTCATTGTCTTCTTGTCCTTGGTATTGCCTTATGTCACTTATGTTTTGTCATAGAATCACAGCATTAGGTTAGAAGGGACCTCTGGAAATCATCGAGACCAACCCCCCTGCCAGTGCAGGGTCAACCAGGGCAGGCCACACAGGAACAGATCCAGGAGGGTTTTGGAAGTCTGTAGAGAAGGAGACTCCATAACCTCCCTGGGCAGCCTGTTCCAGTGCTCTGTCACACAGTAAAGAATTAATTGTGACATCACCAATGCCTCCTTGAAGTGCTTTAGGATCACAGAAGTTTTTTCTTACTAACTTTTCTTCCACTTATTTTTCAAAGCTGTTATGAAACTTTGCAGTGTATATGACCTAGGTGTTTAGCAACAGAAAATTGTACTTCGAATAACATATAAAACGATTTTCACTTAATTTCTAACTTGGAAGTAAATAGAGGTGGGGATTATTTTTAGCTGTATTCAATTTACAAGCAAAAATGTCTTTTGAGTGCAAAATGTGATAATATGCAAATAGAAAACAGCCCTTTTTGCACCTGAAATATGCAAAACCAAATTGTCTATTTCAAAGGAAATACAACTTTTCATTGACATTGTAAAGTCTTCTATTTTGTAAACCAAACTGAAGAAGCTAGCTTAAAGACATGGCCAAAGTATTCATTGGCTGCAATATTTTCTAGGAATTAACTTCCAATTAAATATAATTGGTAAATTAATACATGATACAAGTTTCAAAATTCCATTGGAATGCTTTTTAAGACCCAGTAGGTTTCCTGCTCCAAGATATTAGCATACTTTTGGCAATCCCACTGATTTCAACCAAATGCTTATAGTTTATGAGATGTAAATTTAATTGCTCTGCATTAATTTCTAGGCACTGGTCCTAAAATCAGTCTCTCCGTCCCCCTCCCCTGCTCCCCCTCAATCAAACAGAAATCAGGACTTGTGCCAAGTCTTACTGACTTTCCTGCAACTCCATCTGTGTACAAGGATCTGCCACTGAAAGATGGTGTTTTAGCATCCCTAGTTTGTATGAGTTTAGCAAACTTGTGTTTTTCCCATCCCTCTTCCTAAAAAAATAAAAATAAAAAAGAAAAAGAAAAGGGTGTATCCTAAATTATCTTTTCAATTCAATATCTATTACAAAAGAAAGTCCTCAGTATTTTTTATTACCCTTTGAAAAGACCTGAAATGGAACAATATAAGTTGTCTTTTCTCTTGTAAAGCATTGTTACACAAAATCCCACTTAACAGCCACCTTGCACAAGAGTGGTTAAGTTGCCAAGGTGGTAATTTATCCTCTCTGAACTTAGGTGGTCATAGCTACATAGAATGCACTGAACTGTAATCCTTATTTTTCACTGAACAAAATCCTCTTTTTGTGATTGTCTTAAATTGTTCAACAAGTCTTCTGATAATAGACTGCATTTTAATTAATGAAAAAAAAATTGCAATAATTTAAGCAAACAAATCAGTCTAAACCCTACCTTTCATTCGCAGGCAGATACGAAGTCTCTTCCGTCCTTCTTCAGGTGGTTGTGGAAGTTACTGGCGTTCTTCACCTGGGGGTGTTTTATAGGTCTTCTGTTTCCTGATAGGACAGAGTGACTCAGCATCACAGGTATTATAAAATTCAAATAGTGACTGGATAGAACAGTGCATTTGTCAGGTGCACATTCTTCCAAGAAGGATGTTGTCTGTTTGTGCTCCATTTTTATTTCCTCCTACTGTTTATATTGGAAGAAATTAAATACTCTGAAATGAATTCTGTGTGTATCGCTCCTTACAGGTGAAATTTGCAGTCAGTGTGAATGCCAGGTACAAAGCCTCTCTGCTAATAATTGACGTATCCAGTTGTAGTACAACTTGACCTTAATGTCCAGCAAAGGAAATAAAATCAGCTGGCTACTGAGATGTCTCCAATTTGACATTGCTGCAACCAAGATGGAATCTTGCCTATTGATTTTTGTGTAGGGATAAAAAATTTCTTGGGCCAAGTTCCTCTTCATGTTATGTTTTCTTTACACCAGCCCTAAAGTGTAAAAGTCAAAGATGGACACAAGAGTATTTCCGTAATTGATACTTTTACCCAGTATTGGATAAAGATTAAAATATTATTGTGTGCATTAACATTAAAGGACATATTTGTTACAGCAAAATAGGTCTAAGCTGTCATGATTTAATCCTAGCTGGTCACAAAGCACCACACAACCTGTTCCCCCCTTGGTGGAATGGAGAGGAGAAATGGAAAAAAATGTAATTAAAACTCATGGTTTGAGATAAAAACTGTTTAATAACAAAAA